>VWZV01013364.1:246138-340091 GCA_013397155.1 Irena cyanogastra
ACCCTTCTCATTGAGAAGCACTGAATTAAAATATCTAGCTCTTTTGAACTGCTTTAAACAAGCTCTGCTTCCAGAGTTAAATCTATACAAGGGAGAATGGCCAAATTAATTTTTGTAAAAACATTTTTATATTAGTATTAAATACTTTATTCACTTGTATTTTACTATTCAAAGCTCATTTGCTTTGTCTTTCTGATGGTCTATGAATGCAAGTCTCTCCCTGAGCTGTTTGCTGTTGGTTTCCTTCTCATCTTTTGCAATGTCTTATGCAGTTCTTGGTCGCCCGACATGAACAAACACAAGGTATTTAAACAGATGCTTTTAAGTACCAAATAACACCACAAAAAAAAAGCAGCAAGTTAAATTGCTACCATATTGCCCTGTCTCACATATAAATATTTGACTTAAAAAATTCTGACTTAAAAACCAATTTGATTGAAACCTGTTTATTTAGAAGAACTTGGTTTAAAAAAGTTAACTGTAGCATTGTGACTAAATGCATCCTAATAATACTGTTGGGGATTCTTTTATGTTTCTCAGTCTATACATGCACCACATCTGATTTTGATCTGAGCAAAGTGCAGTCAATTTTTAGTGTGAATTTAGCATTCTTTTAAAATACACTGGAATCCCCAGCTTCAAAATGTGCTGTAATAAAAAGCAATATTGCAGAGAAGCTTTTTTCTTTTAGTTTCCTTACCATTTGAAATGAAAATATGTCAAAACAACATAATAAAAAAAAAATCACGAGTGAATATTTATTAATTGCTGACTTGTTTGAAGATCCCTGGATTTTTGGATGTAATTAAGAAATAGAGAACCATCTTGTGGTATTCTCTATCAATGTTTTAAAATGTGATGCTTTAAAATGTTCTGTGACACATAATTTATAACTTGTTACTGTCAGCTTATGATTCTTTACATTGTTTTAGCTTTGTTTTTTTAGTGGATGCAAGGAGGATCTTAATTTATCTGCTTCCATAAAAAAGAGCAAAAATTGAACAAGTGACTTTTTGGAAAACTCAGCTTTGTACAAACTGCTTTCTGCTATCTGTGGATTTTTGTTTGAGTATGTCAGGCAATATCTTCCCCTAGAATCTTTGAGTGCTCTCAACCCTGGCATTTTATCATCAGTTTTTGTATTGGAAAATGTAAGCTGCTTTGACATCTTGAGATCAAATATTTTTTTAGCGGCATGAGTCATCTGGGGTCAATTCACTTGGGGAAATGCTTTTTGATGAATAAAGAAGGTAAAAAACTGCTGAAAAATATGGAAAGGCATATTCCTAATTTCAGTAGTTTGGGATTACAAGATCTTTATGAAAATAACCAAATGTACAGTGAATTTTTAGGACATGTTTTAAGGAACAAATGAAATAATTTTGTCATGTATTGCCTTTGAGCATATTGTGTGAACTCAGGAGTTCTGTTATGAAAATGGAAGAGAACGTTATGAATGAAAAGCAGGAGGTGGTGGTGGTTGGCAACTCCATATGAAGGTGGACAAACAAAGTGGTTTGAATTTACTTTGTTATACGCCTCAGCAAGACTTCCATTGCTCATTCTACCCAGTCAGTAATCTTTGTACACAATACAAGGATGTGTCTGAAGATAGAGAGAACACTGTAAATTCATCAGATTGCTATTTTTTTGAAAGTGTCATGTAGTACTTCTATGTGAAGTATATTACATAGCAAATTAAAACAATATTGGCATTTTCTACCTAAATAACAAGCTTATATTACATTCTGGAGAAGAGGGAAAGATCAAGAAGATGCATAAGTGGAATCTCTGAGTAAACTTCTGTTTCAGCTGGGACAGGCTTGTGAGGGGTTAAGGGACCAGGAGCACAAGCTTTAAAGATACTGTTCTCTAGAAACCATTCTTGGTCATAATGTGGTTTCTGATCACCTGTTCCAGCAAATCATGTGTTCAAAAATTTTTTCCAGAGCCAGTGTTTTTTTGGGTTAGAATTCCTTAATTACATACAGTTATGATAAATTAGTGTTTGGACAGGTTAATGGTTTTTTTTAATATAAAATTTTTAATGCTTACTTTTAGAATAGAATGGAATAGACTCTTTTTGTTTGGAAAGGACCTACAAAGACCACCTAGTTCAACTCCCTGACCAGTTCAGGGCTGGTCAACAGTTAGCTTGTTGCTAATGGCATTTTTCAAAAGCTTCTTAAACACTGACAGGATGGGGGCATCAACCACCTCTCTAGGGAGCCTGTTCCAGTGTTTGACCACTCTCTCAGCAAAGAAATTCTTCCTAATATCAAGTCCAAACCCCCACTGGCACAGCTTTGAACCATAATTACAGTAAAACAAAACTACAAAAACAACAAATAAAAGAAACAAAAACCAATTCAAGAAACAAACAAAATACCCCTACAAACAGGAAAAAAAAAAAAAGAGCCTTGATAGTTTTCCTGTAATTAAATTCATTTGAATCGATAGAATGATGTGCTCTAACTTCACAGACACATCTACGTATATGAAACATAGAGGGAAAGTTTATCTGAAATTTGATCTTGTCTTTATCAGAATAGCCTTTTTGGATATGACTAACAGAGTAAGAAGTTCTGGATTGTTCATGGTCTTCATTCAAAAAATCTATTGGTTCTCCAATATTTTTTTTGGCAAGTCTTATTAAGGCAGATGTTTTTGCTGCTTTTCTGGAATTTTTCATTCTTTTTTGTGATGATTTAAAGTTCAAGAAAGTTCAGTGAGTTTTAGAAGACTTTAGTATTTTTTCCAGATGTTTTATATCAGAAAATGTTTGATATAACATGTAAAGTGTCTTCTGGGGCACACTAAGCAGCAGCCCTGTTACTGTTACAGCTGAAAGAGAATGAAGAATATAATTTTAATTTTACTAGAGCCTCACCATTTCCCAGCTATCAAGCTGCTGACACACCTTTTCTCTACTGAAATTGTGGATGTATCAAAATGTGGTCTTAGAAAGGCTGAAATTTACATTTTTTCAGGTCAGCGATTAAAATAATGAAGGGTGCGAGTTAGTCATTTGAGAACCACAAGATCCATTTACCTGAAAGGTCAGGTAAATGAAGGAGCTGGTGCAGAAGGCTGTGGGGTTGGCCATTAATTCCAGCCAGTTTCTTGGTATCGATTGCGCAGATTGCGAGCGCTTATTTGTAGGCCAGCAGGCAGATACAGCTCTTTGCAGGCCATTTGTCTCCTTTTGTTTCTTAATTAATATCACAGATTCGAAAACCTGTGGTAATGAAATTGGCCTGTTAATTAGGGCAGTCTTCAGCAGTAAGGTTTTGATGTCTTAGTGTTTTTCCAGCACAGTTAGCAGCAGCCTTGTTAAAATTAATGCTTGTTTTTCTTTTGCAAAGATGCCTATCATTGAAATACTTATAATGATGGGAGGAATAAACCCATTCTGTGCTTGGTAATCATTTTAATGTTAGATTTTAGAAAAAAAATGCTGATTTTAAAATTCGCTTTTTCTCTGGATGTCTTTAACCTGCTGCTTTACACAATTGCATTAATATCATACATGGGAAAAAATTTTTGTAATTTTTTCTTTATTTTGAACATCAGGCAATATTTTGAGTGATATTGTATTGTGGTATTTTGATGCAGCTTTCCTTGGTGCAGTCAGTTTTCACTGCTGATTGTGCAGGTTTTTTCCAGAACAATGGAAGACATGCCTTATTATTTTTAAGAGTCTAAAAAAATTAAGCCATAGCCAAGTAATGAGAGGAGGAGCAGGGATGCCAGCGAAAGATACACTTAGAAATTTTATTAAGTGTTTTGTGAGGAAGAAGTTTTGTTTGATGTAAATTAATTTTCTTGTTTGACATTTGCCTTCAATTAGAAGAAGGCTATCTACTTTTTTTTCTAGTAGTTTGTGACTTCATGATAAAAGGTAAATAATATTTTTTTGTTTTGTGTTAAATTCTGAAGAAGTTATAAAAATCAGTGATGAAATCCCATCTGTGTTGACATTTCATTCTGTGTGCTGTGTGCAGCTCACGCTCAGTGATGTAACCTTTCATTACCCTCTCATATTTGCATCCTTTAGGTCACTAAAATGACCTAAATAAATATTGCTTCATTTTGCAGATTTTTATTGGAGTAATGATATTTACATCAAACAGAGGAGAAGCTTAAGTCAGAAAACACGAGTAGATTTATTAGAAGGATAAGTAATCCCTCTACAGTGTTAAGTAAGAAAACATTTTTACATCATGAAATATTACATGTTTTGAATCTCCCCTAGGAGAGCTGAATGCAGTCAAGTGCAGCAGGTATAACTGGTCACATACACAGATAAAAAAAAGCATTGTTGAAATTACTCTTTCTTTCCTCACTCTGTGTGCTACTAAGATATTGTGATCTTCCTTCAGGAAATATTCATGATACTATGTTATTTTAAAGCAGCTGGATGGGGCAGAAGAATTCTTGGAGTCCAAACATCATTTAAATAAAATACTCAGAATAAAGGAATATGTTAGAAAATGCTTTTGTAAAATATGTGAGTGATTTTTCACAGTCTATGACCTTAGGTATACTCAAAGATAAATATTATGTCTATCAACTCAAGTGATGAAATAAGCTACTTATTCTTTCCTTGAACAGCTAAAAAACAGGTTTCCATACTTGGCTCACATTTTTGAAAAACATTGTGATTAGGGAGAAAGATTGAATATATAATCTCCCTTAAACCTCAGTTTTAAATTGTTTTAAAGTTGCTGTAGCAGAAATTGCGCACTAGCTTTAACTGTAATGATTTCTATATTTCTGTTGTACATTTTGCATTGTGATTTTCCACATTCAAACCTTTCTACTGTTTGTAAATCTTAGAATATTTTAAAAGAATCTCATATTTGTCTGCCAAAGTAACTTTGCGAATTGAAAGTTTGGTCTCAGTGGCATTACTTTTTCATTTTTAATTAGTTTTTACAGGTTTCATAGTTTCTGTATTTGCTTCATCATTTTTCCTCAGGGTTTTCAGAAAAAAATTTTTCCATTTTTCAGAGACAATGTAGTATAATGAGGCCTTTGGATGACAAATCCATTAGCTGTGACCCAGGCAATGTGAGACACACCCAGCTGGCATTTCCTAGGCCAGCCAGGTGAAGCAAATACCTGAGAAAATAAGGCAGGGACAATCGTGTCCAATGGGACATCCTGTTAAGGGTATTTCCATTTTGTGAGCTAACCAGTAAAAGGGGGCTGGATTAAGAAAAGGGAACATAAAAGATACTTAGTCACCAGTGCAGTCTTTTGAAAAACTCGTGGTCCTGTCATATAATCTCCTTCATAAATTAAGCAATTTGTTACGTATCCTGTGATTGTGGGATCCACTCTTATGTTATTTTGCCATATCACAAAATACACAAATGTTATAATCCACAGACCCCATAATGGTTTGCAGTTGTGGATTTTGGATTCGGTGGATAACATGATGGACTTCTCTTGAACCTAGGTATTTTTTATGATCTTACAAAACCCCCTTAGTCATCTTGTCTCTTTTTTTTTAAACTCCTTCTCTCACTTCAGCATTGTAACTGTTCAGAGACTCTCACCCAAGGAATCTGCTTTATAATTTCAGGACACCATCCTACCTTGCACAGCAGAAGAGTGAGAGTGGTTTTGAGCTGCTTTGTGCAGACTGAGATTTTTATTTCTGGAGAAGAACCAATAGAGTATCTTAAAATAAAACCACAACAAATAAAAACCAAACCAAACTAAAAAAAAACCAAAAAACCCACAAACGAAAACAAAAAAAACCCAAAAACACAAGAAAACCCCCAAAACCAAAACAGCAACAACAAAAAACCAACCAACCATACAACAACAAAGAAAAAAAACCCAAAACCCCCTCAAAAAAATGACAAAAAAAAAACAGCCAAAAAACCCCCCCAAAGAGCTGAATCCATTTTCAGATAAGCATTTGGTCACAACTATGGGAAAAGTGCTTGCAATAGTTGTGTGTTATCTGTTCTTAAATTTAACTGCACTGAGGGTAGATCTGCAGATAGATCTGATAAGGTTACAGCTGAGCCAGGGTAATTATATTGTTTTATAGGACTATTCAAGTGTTACATTGCTGTAAAGGAAAACACCTTTTTTTCTGTATTCAGAGATAACTATAACCAAACCACCATGAGAAACTGACTTTTTCAGTAGTTTCAATACTCAGTTAGAGCTGTTAATTACAAGCTATATCTTTGCATGAAGTGCTCTGAATACATAACTTTAATTCTTTCTCCTGATTCCTAGCCTTCTTTCGTGATAGAGATATGGAAAATTATAGCTCATCACTTTTGAGATGAACAAAGAGGAACTGGCAAGTTAAGACATGGCATGAGTGATCTTTTGATGCGTGTTGGGGAAATATTAAAAGCTCTATCCTAGGGTCACACACAGTGTGCTGCCTACAAGATTTTCAGCTTTGCTTGTGGGCATAGGAAATTAAAAACATAAAAATAAAACCTGGACTTTCAAAGGAAGTTGAATGGATGATATTGCCTACTTCTCACTGTGTCAGTACTGTTGCCTGTGGACAAACATGGTTGGGACCACTGTTTTCAGATTTAGCTCAAAGTAATACTGTTCCATCTATACATCCTGGGTTACAGCTCTATCTCTGACCTCACTGAGGGAAAGGTAAATGTGGAGTATAAAAATAGCCTTTCCTACTGTATCATCATTTTTTCAGCATTTATGCTACAAAATGGCTGTTTCACACTGAATTGAGGCAATATTTACAGCAATTCAGTGCTGCAGTAAGGGTATCTCATATAATATTATAAAAAATGAAGTATTTATTATGATGGGCAGAGCTTTATATACCTTTGAGAAGCACCTCTGCAAATACTAAGAATACCTTTAGGGGTAATTCATGATTTTCAAGACAAGTAAATGAAAAACTAAGAATTTCCCAATGAAACAGCACCTTTACTTGAAATCTGATCATTTTGACCCAGATGTGTTCTGTAGCATCTCACAGGACTAGCAGTCCAGCCTTGTGTCTCTGATTTTCTTTTCTGCTCTGGAGATCTGAGGTGAACACATCCTTTATTGAACCATGTTCTCCATTCTTGCTGAACCCCTCTGACCCTGTGATCTGCAGTCAGCTGAAGGAGGAAGAAACAAAGTACAGTTGCCATTTACATCAAGATGATATTTCAGAATCCTTTCTTTCCCACTCCAAATTGTCATCAGAAAGCTGATAGCTCTGTGTGTGTGACTTTATTTCTGTATATCAAGGCTAAGGTGTCACTAAACAACAGGTATTTTTCACTCTCTAGTAAGTAAACAGAGTAAACAGAGTAAACAGAGCACCCCTATAAAAACAATTTTGAAAGGGCTGTGTTTGAACAATTCTGTATGCAATTTTGTTTAAGTTTTGTCACCTTCTTTGGTTTTATTTATCCAAAGTACTAGATAAAGCTAAAGTCATAAACAATCTATTTAATTCAGTTCTATTTACAGCATCCATATCCATATGGGACAGCTTACAGAAGTATGACTAGGTACAGAAAGTCATTATTTGCTGGAACAGAGCCCATCCATTAGGGAGTCATTTTTAACACTGGCCAAGAACTAATGAACTGCATTTTAAAATGTCCTTTTTCAAATGCAGTAACTGGCACCATTCCCAATGTAGACATTAGGAAAAAAAAATTAAAATGTATGTACAACACATCATCCATATAGACACACATATTTTCACTATATTAATACAGCATTAATGTGTTCAAACTGTTTGGTAAATTTGATGAAGGAATAAGATGTGGTAAAGATTTTAATAATATTTCTGGTATGTAGTGTTGTTTCAGAGGAAGCAGAAGCAGCCCTTGTGCACTGCTCCCATCAGGTGAAATCTGGGGTGCCTTAAATAGGTGAGAGGTGTATTGTACTTCCTCTTATGCCAGCTAGATAAGCTTGCCTTAGCATCAAGAATGAACTATTTTGTGCTCTGGAAAGACATAGATAGCTACTATTGCGAATTTTAAATTTTTGTGTTGTTTCTTTTTCCCAAAAAAAGGTTCATCTCCTGAAAATCATCAAGCAGCAAAAGTGACTGACCCCAACCCCCCTGAAGTTTCAGTAGTTTGTTGTTTTTGGAGATTTCTTCCTCATTCTAGATTCATGAACTAGGTGCAAATGATGATGCCAATGTCTGCTTTTTTTTTTCAGTCATCAATGGTCAGAGCAAGTAACCACAGCATGGCACAAAGGGGCTCATGATGTAATCTGCTAGTGCACAGGTGGCACTGCCTCCTGGTGCCTCAGTCACAAGGGCTGTCTGCAGCAAGACAAAACTTAAGAACATATAGTTAAAAGTATTCCATGTTTTTATTCCATACAAATGCTATATAAAAACTCTCAAAGGGAGCTGGTCTCCTCTTAGGGAAAGATACAAACCCAGATTTCCAAAGAAAAAGAGTTGCTGCTGCCCTGGACTGCTTGCTTTAGTGTGCTTTGAAAAAGATGTATTGGATGTCAAGCACCCTAGACACTGAGCATCCATTTAGTGGGCTGGGAATAGTGGATTATGCTGTGGCATACCTGCACTATGTGTCAGAGGGAGTGTTACACATCTCTTGTGTATCACTCAGTCAGTAAGATCTGTCTCCCAGGGATCTGAGTGCAAGGACACTGTCTTTCAGCTCTTACAAATGGCAGAGAGGGAAGAAGATTGCAGGAGAGCACATCTTTCATTGGTGTTATAGATTAAGTGCCACCAGTCAAATGCCTTGCAGACTCCTTTCTCAAGCTGGGTTCAACAGCCACTTTCTTATTTGCTGGCTCTTATATATTATTTCAGCTCTAAACAGATATATAAGGATGCTGTTTCCATTTAGTAGCTCATTTGTAACAGGGGAGAAAGCTAAAAGGAAAGGCAGGAAGATTTTCTGCGTCACTCCTGAATGGATACTCTGGGTAATGAATTAAAAGCACAGAAAGCAGACATTCTATGAGACAGCAAAAAAAAAACTGTTGAAGTTGATGAGACATGGTTTTGCCTTTTCAATGAACAGGCATGACTAGACCTCTTTTGCCTCCTTATGAAGCAAAATAATCTTTCATACTTTGACAGCTCCTGAGAGAAGTCTCTTTCCCTTTCTAAAAGAGAGATGCTGCAATAACACTGTTCTAACTGGGTGAGTCCATTGTCCTTTTTGCTTCAAACCCTGGTCATCATGCCACTAAACGAAAGGATCAGCTGAACAAATCTCCTGTCACACTTGGTAGTAAAATAGAGGCAGCTCATGGCTGTTTTGTTTCCCTGTTGTCTTTCAAACAACTTTCAAACTAGGTAGTAAATCCTGTGGTAAAAAATGAGTCACAATTAATTATAAATGCTATCAGAGAAAGAGGGAGTTAAGGGAGAGAGAACAGAGGAATTTTTAAGCTAGTCTAGAAAATGACTTAATCACACGCTAAAACATTTTTCTAATATGCCTTTATTTTGACTTCAGTGCACGCAAGAAGGAATGGCCTGCAAGGAAATTACCTGCAAGGCTGAGACCACCCTAGAAAAGGCTTTATAGAGCCATAGGATTCACATTTTAATGACAGTAGCTGTTATTTTGTATCAGCTTCCAGAAGGAGAGTATTTATGCCAAGGAATATTCCTTCTAGCTGAGTGTCTGAGGATTTTTGACAGTATGAAGAACAGGGTATAAAGTTGCATCATTAATTCTTATGCTCACACAGGTTTCAAGTCTAACTTTCTCTTATGGGCTGCCCTGGAAAATCCCTGAAGGACACTGAGATTTTAATTTATATTAGTGACTGTATCTGCTCACTGTGAAAATTCTGAGTTCCTAAAATATATTAATTAATTCAGTTCACTTAACTCCATACTGATATCCACACCAAGAGTTAAATAAAATTAGATAGTGAGCAGCAGACTGACTTAAATTGTAGCAAATTCCAAGAAAAGGTATGTATTCCAAGAAGTCCTTCAGCTTCTGCTAAATAGGTGCATTAAGTCTCTCAATAAATATTTCTGTGTGTTTAACAATTTCATCCTGTGATTTTTAAGTAGCACAAAGTCTCATTCCGATTTTCCTGAATGTCATTTTCTCATCAAGCTACTTAGTACAAACCAGCACAGAAGGAAATGTGCTATTAAGCATTACTGGATTACTGGTGGGTTTTTATTGTTGGGATTAGCCCTTTTTCACTTAATCTCATAGCTGCAAAGATGAATGCAGCTTGTATTCTACAAGACAAAGCTTACTCAGCAACTCTTAAAGAAATCTGACTTCCTGGGGATGGAATAAGGTTTATGCAATAGAAGTGGGAGCTATTATGAGCATTAAAAATTTAGTGCCTACAGAACAGTTTCTGCAAATGTCTTGGTTTCTGGCACCTTTTTTACTGCAAGTTACCAAATCAAATGATGTAGGAGCCTAAGTCTGTGCAAAGATGTTTTTCTTTATTCTAGGGAAGTTGGGATTGAAGAAGAGGAACTGACATAGCTGAAAGCTCTCTGAGTATTATCTTTCAATATTCCCTTCCACCCCTTCATCTCTTTCAGATCTTAGACGTGGAAGGCTTCTCTCAAATGTAATGTTCACTTCTATGTTAGAGGTTAAGATTTTCTGTTAAATGACCTGTACTGGGTTCCACTTCAAAGTTCTACAGATAGAAGACTACGAGAATCTTTTAAACTTTTGACAGATTTTTTTCAAGATCCAGCAGTACAAAACCCTGAGCAACTTGGTCTGATCACATAGCTGACCCTGCTAGAAACAGGAGGCTGGATTAGAGAACCCCTAATTCTCTTTTCAACCTGAAGTATCTTATGATCCTATAACTAATTAAGTATCACAATTTCTCTTTCTTGCAGTTTGATTATTAAACTTTGTAAGGTATGCTTCTATGGGTCTTCATGTTGTACTTGTCTTTTCAGAAATTTGGAGTAAGGGAACAGTATTAATTGTCATGTTTAAGAAAATGCCTTCTGTAAATACTTTTGGTACCAGCTGGACTTGCTGGAGACTCTGTTGTGCAAAATTTGTCATTTTGGAGGAGCAGTCCATCTGATTTTAAGCATTCTCTTCCTAGACTTCAGATGATCCCAGGAGAAAAAAATAAGGAAAAAAAAAGCTAGCTGAGGCCTGCAAAATTTCTCTTATAGCAATCTGAAATTGTAGGAGAGTCATGTCCCAGTGGTATAGGCCCATCTATGTGAAGCTTTTTCTTATTTCTTTTGATTAAAGCTTCAAATCAATTTCTTGGTTTGTGAGTTGGTTTGTCTCTCAGCAATTGAGTGAAATGTGTTCTTCAGCCTCTCATTAGGCCAGTCTTCACAAAATTGTGAGAGCCCAGCTGCTACAAGATCAGCAGTGACTGAACAGGAGGAAAGGATATAGGATGATGTGGAATAGTGTCTATTGCCTGAAGCCACCAGCTCCTACCCAACTCCACTTGTGCCCAGCTACTGCAGTGGTTCTGTTGAGAAGAAAAACAAAAAGATTGGCTTAAGTGTGATATCCAAGCTTCTTCTCACAACCCAGTCTGCCAGTTTAGTAAGACCACTCTCACAGAGCTGCTTCTGTGTCAGAGCATGGCAGGCTGCTTGTGTGTTCCCCTCAAAATAGTGTAAAGCAGTTGGTCATGAGTCTTAGTCCAAACAACTACAATTTGTCGTTTGGAAAAATAAAATAAAAAAGCCTCTTCGACCACATCTTGTTATTGAGTTTGACTCCACCAAGGGACCCAGTTCTGCCCAACTCCTTTAAGGTGCTGGAGCTGCTGTCCTGCTTCCTTCTGGTGTCACCGCCTTTGGCACTGGCTAGAGAAGTTTGTGTGCCTGTGCTTGTGCCACCAGTGATAGAATTGTCACTTTGCTCTGTTTTTCACCTGAATCTACGAGCTTTGTGGTCCGCTCTGCAGCTCTAGGGATGGTTCTGGATGCAGGTGAGCACAGAGCTTTACCTCCCCCTGGTATTTCTCCTTGTCAGAGTTGTGATTGTTCTTTCCTGTCTCAGCCACTCCATAAGGCTTGTGCAGGGAAATGTTTGTCTCTGTGGCAGCCCCATCTTCCCATCTCACCCTGAACCTTTTCCTATTGCTGCAAAACCCATTAGCAGCATCCAAATAGATGAGCAGCCTCTCCTAATCGTTTTGGCACAGCACAAGACAGTTCCTGATACAAACATTGTAACAGTCATTAGTTGCACATTCCTCATTTTTCTCATTTACTGATTAGACAGAGTGGCAGAAGTTCTGCACAAACAAAGCGTATGTTTCTGTTGATAGTTTTAAAAGCAGAAAACAATGTTGGTCTTAATCTTTTCCTGCTTGATCTGCTCTTGCTTCTGTAAAATGGGGATTATAATACCCTTTAATATCCCAAGGAAGTTGTGGAGGCAAATTTAAAGGAACACCCAGTACAAGTAAGTAGATTGTTTACAGTAAATATTATGTGCTAAATAACAGATAGGAAAGGAAAGAGTGAATAATTATGAAAATATTTATTATCAAGTACATAATTTTTTAAGGGGGGAAAAAGGACATGTACATAGAATTGAAGATTGTATCAGATGCACAAAGGGACCAAATAAAGGCTTATTAAGCAAATTTAATTCTTGCATTTAATAAGTCTTCATGCTTGATTTTGGAAAATTGAGGTGCTTTAGGCTTCTATGGAGGAATTTGGTAGAAAGACTAACCATAAATTAGGTTGCTCACTGATGAAAGTCAGGAAGGAACTTCTGTTTTTAAAAATAGCACTAGTAAATAATCAACTTTGCTATTTTGGGGGTTTATGAAGCGTTAATGAGATTTATAGGAGTAATTGTTATTTTAAAAAAATCACAGCAATTTATTGTTGCTAATTACTCTCTTGGCACTGCATGTATTTAAGATTAATTGGAATGTCTGTACTCAGTAATGAGGTCCCATGTAGTTTACAGTGACTGACAACATCTTCCTTTATCTGGAAAACTACCACACTGGAAAATTTGTAAACAGGGCAGTAGCTCTTGGCAATCAAATTTTCAAAGTCTTAATTGATACAGTAGCTAGTGAGTTATGGTAAAAAGATCAGACAGTTCCAGCAGTTAATAATGACAATAAAAAACTCCAAAGGAATTGTCATGAAGGTATAACTTGCACTCAGAGAAACAGATGTTTGACTCCTATGTAATCCAACTTAATATTCAGATAGAGACTGATTTTTCAGGATAATACAACAACATGAATTAAAACAGCAGCATTTCTCAGAGAATTATTTTTATCACTATTTTGCTACTGTAGATTTATTCATCAAAGGATGGATGTTGGAAAAGCAATCCTTTCATCTCCATCTTAAAAAAACTGTGAAAAAATAATAGTAGGTGTCAATGACAGAGAGGATTGTGTTGTAGTGTGCTACTAGAATTTTTCTGAAGTGCTTTTTTTCTGTGTCCATGTATATTTGTGTGTTTGATTATTTCTTTGGCAATTTCTTGCTTATTTCTGCAATTCACTTAAAAATGGGAACATTGTGTCATTCTTTCTTGGATGCATTTGTCAGATGGGACTGATAAATAATCACTTACTACAGTCTTTTTGTCAAAAAATGGGAAATGACTGATGGTGGTATAATTCATTATTATTTGAATTAGAAATCTAGTTTTCCCAGCCACAGCCTCTTTTGTAGTGTTGGACACACAAAAAAATCCAACCTCCCAAAAAACACCAAGCCAGATCCTGTAACCTTGTCACTTCTACATTGCAAAACTGACGCCACACTTAGTAACTCTGCCAAAAAAAAAAGTTTTCTGCGAGCTAATAATCTTCATATAGAAATCATCAGTTAACAAGGAGGTCTTTTGCAAAAGATATATGGATGCAAATTTTCATGTAGTGTTTGGAAAATTCAGACATCAACCTTTTATTTTGGTTGCTTCCCATTTCCATATATTATGCAGTCAGTCTGATTGTCCAATCAGTCCGAATTGTCTTGAGCATTTCTTAGATGAGCTCTTGAATTAAACCAACAAAGTTGTAACGTTAATGACCAACAGATATAGTAGTTTATTTTCTGCATATTTTTTATTGATTCAGTGTTCAATTTTATAATTTCCCATTGGCTCACCTTTCTGCTTAGCTGCTGATTAGAACTGTTAGGACAGAAGCTACTGCAAAATTAGCAGATATGCTATGAGCCATACTTGCTTGGAACACTGTATCCAAGCATTATTGTCGATGCTTGAATTTAATTTGGAATTGCATTTTAAATGGAAAAAGCATGGATGTTTACACTGGTGTTTAATGGGACTGAATTAGTCTCAGAGCACAATTCTATTCTATTGATTTTTTTCAGGGGATGGGGAAGAGACGACGTCCTGGTTGTTCTGGTGATTCGTTCCGCGTGTCCGCAGCATTTCAAAGCTAAACTCTGTGCACGGCAGTGTTTGCTGGTGCACATTAGTTATGAGAGGTTCTGCCCAAAAGAGATAACAGCACGCAGGCTTCTTTCAGCTGCCCAATACCCCCATGTGAGCCAGGACTGTGGAAGAAACGCTGCTTCTCATTTCCAGGGCACCTCTGGGGAAATTCACAATTCAGGGGTTGATACAAGAGCAGTCATTCCTTTCCCCAAAGCCTGGCTTTGCCCAAAGGGCACAAAAAAGAGCAGAACTCCTCACATGCTTGTTTATAGCCCTGTGCATCTGGGCAAGGGCTGGGGAAAGTCTCTCTCTTGATTAACAACACTGTTTATTATGCACCAAATGCTTCTTTTCTCCTTGCTAGCAGCACAACGACCTTGTTCAGGATGCTCAGAAAGAGTGAAACCAGAGGTGCTGTGTGACTTTGTGCACAGTGGCTAAGTGTGCTCAGTGCTTTTCCTTGCTGGCAGTTCCCTTTGCAGGCAGCCAGAGGAACCTGAGAAAGGGATGGTGTCCAACTAGGTCAATCTTGTCACCTGTTTTGTCACTGTGTAATCTTTGTTACCCAAATCAGTACACTTCTGTATGTAATAGCTTTTATCGGAGTCATTTGTGAGATAATTCTTGAGTGGCTGTGCAATGTGAAATGACTGTATGTGCATCTTTTAAGTGAACTCTGGCAACGCTGCTGTCATTCTGTATTGTGAAAGACCCAAGGGTTTTTAAAGACCAGTTATTTATTTAGATTTTTTTTTTTTTTTAGATCTTTCAAAATAATTGAGTCCATTACTATCTCAGAATTATTGGTATGGTCAAGTACTGCTAACATAGACAATCAAAAGTAATGAATCAAGCCCAGAAAAAATAATGAGATTTCCGAATAAGATATTAATTCTATTAATTTGCCTTTAGATTTCTCAGATCTTTAGAAAGATCCTCTATAATAATGTCTTAAATCCTTGTATTTTGAGCAAGGTGCAGTTCTTAGACAGTCTTCTGCAGCAATGATAGCAGAGCACTTTAATATAATAAATATAATAATATATATTATATATTAATAGTATAATAAACATTTCAACTACTGATAAAGTACTGTTATAACTGCTGGTAAAAAGTTACACAGGGAGCAAAAATAAGCAGACTTACTGAAAAGAAAATAGAGTGGAGTTTCAAGCAGAAGGTACCTTATGACTTCTGAATCACAAGGAACATGTGAGATGAGTCAGGGAATGTCTCATTTTGCCTCAACTGTAGAGTTCTGTCCACACAGGACACTGATAGAAACTGATACCAAGGAATTGCATGGATCTGCCATCATACACTTTTACCCTGCAGACAGCTCCAAGGCTCCAATGATCTGTAATGCAGCACTGAAATTAAAGGTTTACAAACATTCCTGTTGTCCTCAGTGTCTGGGTGAAGCCATTCAGGTCCAGAAGCCTTCCCTGAAAGTGCCAGAGTCTAGTAGGAGAGCTGCCTGCTGAGCTGTTCCAGCACAGAAGGTGTTCCCAGACAAGCAGATAAACAGTGCCAACAGGCCTATTGAAGCTGCAATAAGCAAAGTTCCTGGTTGGTAGTAATGAAATAATGGGATCATTAACTTAGGTGTGTGTGCTTCTACTGAGAGGCATTAGAGACACCATTGGCAAGTTGCATTTCATCCTTAAATTTTAAAACTTCTTGTCAATGGCTTGATTTGAGTATTACCTCAAAGAAACTACCAGCTTTAAACTCAGATGAAAATTAAAGCAAAAGTAGCAAAATTTCTTAAGGGGAGCTAATAATGTAGCACAGCCTTTGTCCTTCATCCTCTGAGGTTTATAAAGATTACCTCCCAGTGACTTTCTAGTAATGAGATTTTTAAAAAAAAAGTTTTCACACAAGAAATGTCTGATTTTCAAGTCCAATCCTGTGTCAATCATTCATGATTTATTAATCCTTAATTGTTATTGCTTTCTTCCTAGTCTCCAATCGCTTGATTAAAATTTCATCTACTTCTTTATTTGCAGCTAAATTGGTACATTGTATTTTTGTACGTTCAAAATTATCAAAACTAGAGAAATTGGGGGTTTGAGTTAATTTTGCAAAATATTGAAAGTTATGAGTAGTTTGGACTCTTGAATGATTTTAATCTCTTATTAGTTTCTTTAAGAGTTTTCATCTGACTATCTCCCTCAGTAGGCTGTCAGCTTCATTAGTACCCATCACCCAAACAAATCAGGCGGAGACAGGTCACTGCAAAATAATGAGATTGTCTTTTTATTTTGCTCAAGTGCTCCTGCTCTTCCCAGGTTATTTTAGTATTTCCTACAATTAAAAACCTCTTTTTATACGTAGTGATTTTGAAAGCTGAAAAGTGAAATTATTAATGTTATTTTAAAAATATGCAGATTGGGGCATTTATGTGAAATGATGATGCTTCATCTGTTGCTGCCTCCTTGGGTGCTGCCAGTCTGTGGAAGATAATTTGAATCATGTGGAACTCGACAGCTGAAGGCGTTGGAGAAGAAAGTAATGTCACCCTTTCAGGCATTTCTTTTGAGAACTTTAAAGTGAGGAAATGAGGGCAAGATGTGTTCATTACCATTATGCTCTTAAAGGGAAAAAATTACTGGGTTTATAGGCCATAGGGGGAGATAAAGCCATGTTTGTGTAATACATAGTACTTAGAGTAATATGTGGTTATTCAGATGCTTGTTGTCTTGATGTTACCTTATATATCTTTAGCCTTGCAAGAGTATTCTCTCTGCAAGGGTAATTCAGGTACTTTCAGATAGATGTAGGATTAACTGATTGGCTGCTGTAAATCTTTTTGACCAATACAAGACAGCAAATCCCACAGTTGCATTTAAGAGAAACAGTGGATGCCTTAATAATGTTAAGATTTTTAGTCCCATAAATGGATGCTGTATTGCTGTTCCATGAATATCTTGTGAAAAACAAAAGGATTCTTATTGCTTTGCTTTGACTTAAGCCAAATAAAAGAAACCAAGCAGGAATCCCCAAATGACCATTTGCTTCTTAAAGCAATCACCCAAGAAAAGACTCATTGTATGCTTTGTTTCTTCCAACTTTTGAAATAAAATAAGTAGCTTGGCAGCAATTGCGCTCGTTACACTTCTAAAAAAGATTTCACACCAACTGCAGGTCTTGTGCTTATTTGAATAATACCTTATCCATTGAATCACAGAATGGTTTGGGCTGGAAGGGACCTTAAGCATCATCTAGTTCCAAATCCTCCTGCCATAGGGAGAGGTGCCATTCACGAGATTTGGTTGCTCAGGGCCCCATCCAGCCTGGCCTTGAATATTTCCAGAAATGCGGCTTCTCAACTTCTCTGGGCAGCCTGTTACAGTGCCTCACCACTCTCATTGTAAAAATCTTCCTTACAGCTAATCCAGATCTACCCTCTCTCAGTTTAAAACCACTACCCCCTGTCCTAACACAACAAGCACTGCTAAAATGTCTGTCCCTATCTTTCTTACAAGTCCCCTTAAAGTACTGAAAGGTTGCAATAAAGTCTTCCCTGAGCCTTCCATATAGACCATCTTTCAGCCAAACACTTAAATGCTTGTCTGACTTATGAGTTACTTTTAAATCCAGGACATTGTTGAATTCCTTGATGAATGATCTCAGCAATGAAATGTGCCAAATACAGAGTGAGCAAATAAGATAAAGTAGTGGTCCCTAACTTTTGCTGGCAAATAACCAGTAAGACCAGTGATGCATTGCAGTAGGAATCATCTTTTGCTCTTCCTGCGGGATTCAGTTTTCTTTGTTTTAATCCCCTTGCTCATGAAGTACACCAGAGGGGTTCCTGGGCTACATGTTTTTTAGCTGAGGACCTATGACCAAATGGCTTATGTGATTATACTATGAAGATTATACTTGTCACTGATGCCATGAGCAAATATTTCCACCCTGAATCAGGACAGTCCTTTCTCTGAGGATGCCTAACACTGCTTTTCTGTTTCCACATTTGCAAATCAATGTGCCTTCTGAGCATTACCAGTTGAGCCATACCTCTTGCTGAGGCAAGTTGTTGGCAGCAGTCGTTTTCTTTTCTGAGATGAGCTCCTACTCCTCCTGTCATTTAGAGTTTTATATATGAGAGCACAGACAGTGTAGCCTCAAGGTCATTGAATTCTATCAAGTATATTGTTTGACTGTGTGTGCTCTGGCAGAATTGGTAATTATCACATGCTATTGTTCCACCATAGTAAGGGGCCGTAGAGTCATGAAGTACAGCTGAGCACAGCCAGTTTACATTAAAACAAGGTTTGAGCAATTAAAATTTGCCCACTCTTTCCTCCCTAGCTGAAAACATGCTGTAGGAGTGCTACTGAAGTGTATTAAACCAATGCATTAAAATAACTCTTAAGTGTCTCCATTCTAGAATAATTTTACTGTTCACAGACATCATGTAATTTTTATGTAAACTACCTATTAAAAGACAGGCTATTCATCAGCATAGAGGTGGTGCATTAGCTACATTCCCTAACAAGAACAGTAATACTTTTTTTTAACTTTAAAGCTGAAAAGTAAGTTATAAAACCTATGTCTGTTGCTAATTTATGATGTTTTCTAAGAAGAATCTAGGATTCTATTAATCTTTTTAACCCAGAATAAGTAACTGTTGCATTAAAATATAATGGCTCAGGCAAAAGTAGTGGCAAGTGATAGGAATTCAGATGTACATTAGAGTATTCTAAAGGAAGGCCAGAAGTCCATAAATTATGTAACAAACAAGAAGCTAATAATAATTGGTAAAACCTTTAAAGTCAGAAAGGAGACAGTGAGTTTAGTCCTATGTTTTCATTCTCAAGCCTGGCTTGGCCTTTCAGAAACACCATATAAACCTTTATGCAAAGCATTTTTCATGTGACTTGTTTACTTTTCTGGCAAATACTACCATCTTGTAAATGCTCCAGCAGTTTTTTTACACTGTTCCCATGGCATCTGGGTTATGTGCATGATAGGCACGCTATTTGGGCTCATGTATACAAATATGTGTGTATATATTGATAGATACCCATGTGCATCTATCTGTATATAAAAGTATATGTACATTTACCTGTATAGAGATGTATATAAATGTATTATAAAATCAGTGAACATAAAAAAAATTAAAAAGAGGATATTATCTCCCTTAACACAGATACCTTACATTGTGCAGAAAGGCCATTGTATTTGCCTTTGTACCTAAAACCTCTGTTTTTTGCTGAATTGGAGGTGATAATCGATGGATTTTCTGGAAGAGAGGGTGGCAGTCTTGCTTGTGGTAATGGCAATTATATGAAAAAATGTTTTAAATTGTTTATCTAAGTAACATATTATTTTACTATTTCTCCAGTTATTCTTAATTTAAATCTGCTGCAGAACTGAAGATCAAAAAATTGAAATAATTTGCAAAATTTTATATGTTGTGTAATATGAGGTGTTATTTAGTACCAGAAAATAAAACTGTAGGGTAACAACCGTGCATGAATGTAGAGCAGTGACATTTCTCCTCAGTAGCACATGGAGCATATCTTGTAATGGTTTAAACAAACAGTGCCACTAATAGAAAAACAACTTGATGCTGAAAAAACATAAACCCCAAGCGTTTTAAGAACAATAACAAACAAAACACATTATAGTAATGTGTTGATGAAAACAGAATTAAAATTACGAATGCATCTTTCTCATAATTCCTTTCTCAGAATAAAACCATTTAATTGGGTTCTAATATAAGAACTACTAATATAAATATAACTAAAATAATTAAATTCAATATAGTTAATCCTGGAGATAAAGCATAGTCTCTGAAGACCTCACTTCTGAATACATCAGCTTGTCTTATGTTTTTCACCAGCATGGGGGAGACTTAGGAAGTGAATTTTTAATAGAGTTGTGCTGCTATAGTGAAGCAGTGTAAGGGTGCTCAGGGCTGTGCAGCTCTGGCACAGAGCAGGGATCACTAAGCAGTGGCTCCAGCTGGAAGAGTTTTGCTATAAAGGCAGCTTTAGGGTTTGAGGTGGAGTGCTGCTGACCCCCACTTCTCAGGGCTCCTGCGCCACCACAGCAAATGAAGGCACTTCCAATGTACATTCCCTGTGCTCTGAGACTTCTGGAAAGTCAAGTCAGGGGCTCAATTGCAGGCTGACATAGTAGGTTCCAGAGGCTTCTGTTGGGATAGATTTCTTAGGTGGATGTAGCTGTTGAAAGGCACTGGAGAAAGGACATGCATTTGGAGCTGAATGTGCAGAGTTGTTCTCATTCCTTGTTTAAACAGAAAATGCCTTTATCTTTGGGGATTTCTATGTTGGAAATGCTGTGGCTGTCAATAGCCTGACTTTTCCTCGTCACCCTCTGCTCTCCTTTGTTGATGCTAGCACTTTGAGGGAATCCACAGCAGTAACTCAGCCTCTGACAGGATGCTGAGGGTGGTGGTGCTGTTCTGAGTGAGTCACCAGATTACATACTAGAAGACTTGGGACACTTTGGGAGAGAGGGCTTCCAGATCTGGTCACCCCACAGACCCAATACACCCAATTTGTCTGAGGGTTGCTCTTCCAGAGATCCAGCAAGGTGCTCCTGTCCCTGGATGCTGTTGAAAAGCTAAAGAACTTGCACACACACCTGGCAGTCCCAAAACAGACCCCAGCAAGATGAGGGAGATGGAGGCAGTGACCACAGCAAAAGTATATGAAAGGGAAAAATGTGTCTTCTCTATATTGTTATGTGTGTTCTTCCTTCAGGTTTTTATTTTAATGGATTGTCATCTTCTCTCTCCCATACTTCAAGTGTAAGTTATTATTGATGAAGAAAGCAAGTAATCCTTTTGGATACTCATCAATGCTTGAAATCACTTGATGCCAGAATTTTAATGTGTCAGGTTGGCAGAATATATATATTTAAATATCAGATTCTGTGTGTGTGTCTGGAACATGTTGCTTTTTTCTCTGTGTGTGTGTGTGTGCATGTGTATGTGTTTGTTCATCACTTATAGAAGAGTGTTTAAAAATAAAGATTTCTGTGTCTCAGCTGCACATATGGGATTGGCTGTACAAGACCTTACTTTCAAAATAACAATCTTTGCTCTCTGTGGAAAGAAGAGACCTCTATTAAAAGAGCCTCATCTTAGTCTCTTCTTATTGTCTTAATTGAACCTTTGAATTGCAGTCAGTAAAAGCTCACAGCAAATACAGTATCCAATCAGATGTATATTTTTAAATTAATCTACATTTGAATACCTTCCCTGATTTCCCACCAGCACCTGCAAAGGAAAAAAAAAGGGGAGGGGGGAAGACAAATGTTTGAAAAGAAAAAGAATACATTTGCAAGTTTAATTTCCCTAGAGAGAAGTGAGCTTTTCAGAGCAACTTTGATATGTTTCTTTCTTCTTTGTGTAACCTGTAGTTTAATTTCGGTTCTCATTTTTGCATTGACATTTGCATGATAAAAGAGGTTCCACTTTTCTTTCAAAGATTGTTCCAGAAAGTCAAAATTATTCATAGGAGAAAACCATTAAAAAACTGAACATTTAAAAAGTGTCTCCTTTTTCAGTAATTTGTATATGTACAATCCACCACGATTGGCAGTGCTTTCACTGATGTGCTCAGACAGATATGTCTGATCATCCCTGGAGGTGTCCAAGGCCAGGTTGGATGGGGTCCTGAGCAACCTGGTCTGGTGGGGGACCTCCCTGCCCCTGGCAGGTGCGTTGGAAATAGATGATCTTTAAAGACCCTTCCAACCCAAGCCTTTCTATGATTCTTTGATTCTACAACCATGTTTTTCAGAAGGTTGCATGATACATTGTTGCAATGCTGTGGTGATTCTGTGAGCTCTTCATTTTTAATAGAATGAGGCATCCCAAAGATGAAATTTTTGATCTTCAGCGTTGAAGATATTTTCAGCATATTTCCTCAGACTCAAGCAGTTTGGGCATCCCTTCTAAACTCTTCCTTCATGCCATCTGTCCTGCAGCTGAGTTGATTGTGAAACTGGGAGTGAAAAGAAATAGAAAATCCTCGGTGCAGAGCAGAAAATTTCTGTGGTCTGTATTTATTAGAGCCAGAGGCCTGTGGTTAATTTGCTGCACAGGCATGTTTAACATGGAGATTTCCTAGCTTGCTCTTGACCACTGAGAAAACAAAAGCAGCACGACCTAATAACTTGTACACATCTCTATGCATCTGCTATGTGATGTTTGCTTATCACACAGGATCTGTGTTTTGCTTCCCTGTGGTTTACCTGTCATGTAGAGCTATGTGGAGCTTAGTCTGGTAACATATTTTTGTCTTTTCATGTGATGCCTGCCCCTGCCTCTCCTGCTGGGTTTCTCAGCCCAATCAAATGCAATAGGAGGATTGTAAAGCAGCACAGAAAGCTGCAAAAATAAAAGCCCAGTTTATGTTATACCTCAGGAAGCAGGATTACAAAGAAATTTCTATCTGTCTAGAGCTAGAAATCTAACATTTAATAAGTAAAACTTCTTTCTGTGCTGTATATTGCAGGGCATTACATACTACATTCAAAAGCAGATGTAGAGTTCAGGTGCACAGATACATATGTACATACACATGTGTCTTCTGCCACCAATTATCACCTGCACACCCTTGCTGTGTTTGGAGTAACTCCAGCTTGCAAGTGACCTTTTGAAGGGGATGGCATGTATGAGGCTATTCACAAGCCCAGCTTCGTGTGAACTGCTGGCCCATTGTGTCCTTTGCCTGTCAGCATTCAGTCTTACCCAGCTTTATTCAGCATTGCTCAGCCCCATACTGGGTCCTAGCTGCCAGCTTCTATCCTAATTATCAACAAAAAGATTGTATCAACCTCTATCATATGCTGATTAGCATCCTCACCTACAGTAATACAAATTTTATAAAGGATTATTCTTGGTGTATTATGTGTTATTGTGTTGCAAGGAGTTTGAATCCTATATGTTTAGACTCATGTGGTATGAAAAACACACAGTAAATGTGTGTGAGAGAGAGAGACAGGGAAAGGAAAATATATTTAGTGGAAAATGTGAAAGTAATTCCTGAAAATGTGGAGCCATCTGATATCCTTCTTGGTCAAACTCATACTCAAGTTTTGGTCTTTCACTTTAGAGTTTTTTTGTCTTTTCTCCCAAAACTTTTAAACTTCTAAGCTCTCCTTCAGTTTAAAATTTTTAAGTGCACATCGTATTTAGCTGTGGGAGGGCTTCAAACATCCTAAGAGAGATCTTGGTCAAGGACTGAAAAAAAAGGGCAGGCAGGTTCAAAGTAACATGAGATATCCAACAGTAATTCTGTAATTTTTTTTATTTATTTTTTTGCCATTACTAATCAAATTTGACTGTCATTTGCAAGGGCTTTGTTTCTGTTCTCTATTTGATAGTATTCCATGAAATCCTTTCCCCAAGTTCTGTGTTTGGTCATTCGTGAGCACTGTGCTTGAGATTCAAAAGCAGCCCCCAAATATCCTGGTGTTCCAACCACACGGGTGAAGATCTTGTCCTTAGTGGGGAATGCTGCAATAAAATCACATTCTTCAAAGAATGTTGTTTTCTCTGGAAATCCTTTGCTTCAGTGTTTTGCTGAAAAGCAGAAAAAAATTAGTGAGCTTTCTTGGTCATTATGGGGGAAAAAAAAAAGGTGTATTGTTTTTGTATAGAGGAATCATTAAGTTTTAAATTTTAGAAAGCAGCCTGTGTTATCTTAGATACCTGTGTGCAAAAGCAGGTGAACCTGCTCTTGCAGAAAGAGTTTTGATGTAGACAAAACATTTCCTGTAGGCATTCAGTCTGGGTGATACAAATAATATAAAATTGTTCCCAAACACCCTTACAGCTTCTTCACAAAAGGAAAATATACTTGGTGTTTGTCAGCAACTAAGATTGAGGAGAGCTCTTGGACACTTCGTGAATGTGATGTACACCTCACTGCTCTGGCGCACCAGGTGCCCTCTTTGGATCAATTCCCAAACACAACTACGAGAGAAGAAGGGTGACTTGCACTCCTGAGTGCCAGACCAGCTCAAGGGTAAAGGAGAGAATTCACACTGTTCAAGGGCTGCAACATTACTGGAAGCTAGAGATGTCCAAAGAGCCTGGAAACACTGGCCCCAGCTGCTGCTTCTCCTCAGAAAGGTCAGGGTCAGAGCTGCAGACATGTCCTTGGTGGCCCAGATTGCATCAGATGCTACTGGTGTGCTGTTTGAAAGCAGGTGCTTCTTATTCTTTTTCTGTGTGTGTGTGGGGCGTTGTTCTTCAGGTGCAGTTTTTATTTTCCTGATGACAAGCCATTAAGGATGGTGATTTTGTGTTGTTCCTCAGTCTACCCTTTTTGCTACTATCCTGAGCTATAGCAGATCACCTTGGGCCAAGGACCTGCCTTCTTTGTCAGTAGAGTTTGTACTTCCACAGCACTGATCACAAAAGAAAGAAGTAAGTTGTTCCATTAAATATTTTTCATATTTAAGTCACTTCTCCTATTTTATTAATGTTTTCTTCCCTATCTGAAATGTAGGCCAAATGTTTCTTGTTTCTTCAGGAGCAATAAAATGTTTATTCCTCACACATTTCTTCACTTTCTGTTTATTGGATACTTTCTGATTAGTTTTTCCATTATGTACTTATTACTTATAATGGTAGAATGTCAGGATTTTCTGTATAGTTGTGTTATCCTGCATTTTAAATTCAAAATTTACTGCATCACTAACAGTTATAGAATAGGATGACCAGGATGGAGGAAAAACTAATCTTAAACAGAAATCTTAGCATGTAATTTTAAATTATTATTTTTCTTGCTACATTTTTTAGAAATCTCCTCATTGATATGTGTGCATACACCCACAGAACCAAAACCAAGGCTTACTAATAGGATCACAAGAAACATTTCATCTTATTAAAAGCAATTAGATATTCTGGTGTGCTCTTCAGTGCTTCTAAATTATCCTCCAGCCTAAAGCCCTTCTCTTCATTCTCTACTGTAATAAAAACAATAAATTAATGTCTTCCACAGCTTTTCAAATATTTTAATCCCCAATACCTTATCCGATAAATTCAATGGAAGTCAAATCAGTTGCAGTTATTCCTGATTTCTTTTTACTTTTCCAGTTTGTATTTTGAAACAATTGTCTATTTTGCCATCATAGACAAGAAAGCTGATCTGTATGTGTAGATACAAATATAATTTTATTTAATTTAGTGTCAATATTAATAGGAAAATGGCTTGTAAATTTTCCTATATAAGACACTATGTCACGATTTTTCTCTCACCTACCCTCCCCTTTAATGAGAGCTTTCTTCTATAAAAATAAAATAATTTTCCACCAGATAGGAAAACTGTATGTTATTGATAAAAAAAAATTACCAAAGAAAGAAAGAAAGGTACTATGTTTATATGAATAATAAAACCATCTGGTGCCAGAACACATTAACAGAAATGCTGTTGCAGGGCTAAAAGTGTGATGCTTCAATCTGTTAAACTGAAGTTGGACTAGGATTCAATTTTCATAGGTGGTAGTTTATTTCCTGATAATGGGCCTGTTGCAATTTCACACACATTCTCTTGATGTTCAGTCACCAACTGGTCTTACAGGGAAAAAAATGAGCTTGAATAGTGCTTTTGTTTTCATGATGCTGGTTCAGTAAGGAAGAAAAGCAAAGTAGCCCTCACTCTGAATCAGAAACTTTTGGGAATTTCCAGTGCATCATGTCGCTGTGAAGAGGGGGTAAATAAAGAAAAATATAGTTTTAGATGGATGTCCAGGCCCAGGTGGGGTGGAGGCACAACACTGGCAAACTAAAAAGTGACGTCTTCAATATTAAATATTTCAGCTTGAGGCTATTTGTTTGGTAGTTTCTAATTTATTAATTTTACAAATAAACCCATTCCATTTCACAAACAAACAGACAAAAGCATTCAAAGGAAATACAGTTTTTCTGCTACAGCTAATTTTGACAAAGAGCTTGTGCTTGGCCATAATAAATGAGTGTTCCAAAACACTCGAAATGAAGTACATTGCTTGGCTTTGAAAGAACTACAGGCTAACTGGTGACATTAAGGAACTCTTCACATGATGCATCCATTCCCTGCTGATGGTGAGCAAAGGAACATGCTGAGAATGAGATTTTCTTTTATTTTGTTCACTTAGCAGGTGGATGATTGGGTTAATTTGATTTAATGGTGCATTACAGCACAGATATTCTTCCTTGCGGTCGTGAGCAGCTTCCCTTTATGAAGGGGATATCTTTGTATGGTCTGCTGGACAAAATGGGGAGCAGTGCCTTCCCAAAGCCATCACACACAATTTTCACAATGCTTTTGGATCAAAATTCAACAGCACATTTGTGTTTGATCACATAGGGGTAGAGTATTTCTGGCTGAATAAGTGAAAGTTTTTATGCTTAGATGCATTTGAGCAAAAGCCCTCTGTACTTTCACTGAGAGATTACATTGTGTGGAAAAGCTCCTGTCTGTCCATAGGGTGTGATCAGAAAATGTCAGTTCAAGGCAGCAAGGGCCTAATGCATCAGTTAGTTAACATTTGGCTAAGGCTTTTTAAATGACCAAAAATACCAGTTATGTAGCAGCATGGCAATGTGTCAATTGGTTCCAAGAATCATTCGCGTCCAGTTTGGAAAACCAGTTGAATAGCCCCACTGAAGGTGATTACATTTCAGCACTTTTTCTGCTGTTCACAGTTATTGTAAATAAAAGTTGTAGTTCAATTTGTTTTTATAAAACTACTTACAATCGTAATTTCCAGACCTGATGTCTGATCCATCCTAATTCAAATTATTTCTAGAAAGTTCCAGTTAAATAGTTCAGACCATTTACTTACATATCAAATAAAGAAGTTGAAAAATAATTTATTCCAATAAAATGTTAAATTCTCTTAAGTAAAAAAGCCCTTAGGGAAAGTCTTGGCTATTCTGCTTATCTTCCAGTTTTCGTTTTGAGATTTTTTTTTTTAAAGGTTATGAAATTTAAAGCACTATGGAGAACACTGAAGTATTTGTCAGAAAGAAGATTGTGTTTAGTAGAATTGTATTAATTATTTCTAAAGATTTTTTTTTTTTTAGTTCATTTACATTATTAAGGATTTACTGGACCCTACTTGTGATGTTGGGATATATCCTATGATTTTGTGAATGAATGAGAGGGGGAAGAGGTGGGAAGACACAACTGCATGATCTCTCCTGCACAAGGTGCAGCCAATGGGCTCTGATGCCTCTGGTCCTTTTCATTCCTGTGTCAGTTCTGCCTTTGCTGTGACTACTCCATCTCAGGTTTGAAATGAAAACTTTCCTCATAAAGGCTGCTTTGTATTTCTGAAACCAATCTGAGCTGCCCTTGTGAGAATGAGATGATTTTTTCATATTGCTTCTCTTTGTGATTATTCCAACCCAATGTGACAAAGTGTTTCTGCATGTCCATAACTTCTCAGAATAAACAGTCCTGGAATGGACTCATGGTCTTTAAATTCTGTATATGAACAAGCCTAAGGATTGTTTGTTATAAAAGGAAAAAACCATTATTGCCTTTCTAAAACTCTCAATTTGACTCAACTGAACTTTAAACTGTAAAAAATATTCACTAGACAGCAGAGCAGATAGATAAGAAAGTTGCTCTCATTCTGCATGTGTCTGTATCAAATTCAAAAGTTATAAGCCCTCTAAACAGGCTGTCTGGAAGAAAAAGAGGCGAAAACTCTGAGTAATTGATAGGATGAAGCTGGGAATCTGCAACTTCAGGAAAGGCTTCAACTCTGTCCCATTTGTATGGAGAAAATACTGCTTGTAAAACATCTTTCAAGGAACAAAAAGAAAAAAAAAGGCAAAGTATATTTTCCCCTAAATATTAGTAAGACTTTGATATTTCATTTATTATTTGTTTATACATGTGTTTGCTCAGCAAGTCAGTAATTGAATTGGGCATTGTAATCTTTTGTCAGTAAAGCAGTCAGTGATATCTTATAGCAGTGAAATACAAATAGATTGTGTTGAGAACCTTCATCTCTTTGAACTGAACCACGATTTGGTGCTGAGTCTCTGGGCCCAGATCTTGAATTGCTTGTTGTAGCAGTTAGCTAGTCAGCTTTAAAACAGCTAACCTTTGAACAGAAAATATTGCTATAAAGGCAGTGTTCATGAAACTGGAAGACATACTGGCACTGTCTGAGCCCCAGCTTTCAGACTGATCATTGTATTGCTCCATCTTCATGAACAGTTACATTACACTATATGTGCTTGTTATATACATGTTAGCCTATATTTTCTTGCTTTGCTTTTAAATAAAATCCCTTCAAAGCATGCAGAGGTAGTTTATTGAATTTCCTTTCAGTATCACATGTGAACTCAAAGGCTGTGGGTGACCTCAGATCACAGCTTTAGGAGTTGCTTTCCTGCACTTTGAAATAAACCTCCAGGTCTTTCACAGGGGCTGTGAAATTCATTTATATAAAAACTCTCAATGTTTTCTGTAGAATGTATCCTTTACAGGACAAAATGTAAATATTCCACCCTGGTATTTCTGAGACTTAAAAGATTTTATAGAAGGTTATGTTCTTTAGTTCTCCCTGGCATTAATTTAAGCAACATTTTAAAGCTTTCTTTAAGTGACAGTTTGTTGGGGTTTTTTTCCTAGCTCATCTTCTGGAAAAAAAAAGAAAGTATTATGCATATAACTGTTGTACTAGAGTCCAAGATCTGCCTTCCTGTATTCATTTAGTTTGCTGTCAGTCCTGCTTAATCCTGTTTTCTGTATTGTAATCTCTGTTCAGAGGAGAAAGTCTCAGTGTGCCCTGCAAGACAATGTTCACACTAATGTCTCTACTCTAAAAATAAATATTGCAAGAATGGCAAATAAATTAACTTGAGGCAGACAGAGAAAGAGAAACATTTCCAAGAAGTGCTGGAGTTTCTAGAGAGTTTATATTATGCTTTCACTGTCTTCTTTCCTTTAACTGCTTAGAACAATTATTATTTTGCATTCATTTGGTTGGAACAGATGTATGGAAAGAGATGAGCTATGATAGATGGAGCTATCCTGCTGACCTGGATATTTAACTATTGGGCCAGTTGATTATATTTGCTAGCAGCTGTACTGTGGGAAGTTAGAGCTGCCTTCACCTCCCCTTTTCAAGCTAATAAAGCACCATATAGGGGGAAAATCTATACAGATTTTGAAGTAATTTAAGAGGCTCTTTTCACTTCTGCATAGGCTAAGCATATCAGACAGATGGTTTCACAAATATTCTGTCCTCAGAGATTTTCAGTCAAAAAATGAATAGTGCCCTTCTAAACTAATACAGATGGAGAATGAATCCATGACAGTATCACATATTATTAGGTGAAACACAGAGACTGAGTCTTAAGACTCTGAGTACTTGAATGAAATGAGAAAAGCAGTGTCATGAAAGGACAAAACAATAATGTTTTCTGGTTTATGGATCCTCTCCTGGTTCTTCCTTGTAAAACGTATTACTTTGACATTTCAAATTAAAGCACTGGGTGCTTTCCTTTTAGATACCTTGTTTCAGTCTCTTCTTTTTTCTGGGGAAGCTGAAGTTGCATAACCTGTAAGTCTTCTGAGTGATATATTTTGATTTTATTTGAAATGTCATGACTCTTTCTTCCATAATGAAAAGTGAGAAGGTTTCTGTATATTTGGTTCTGGAGCCCTTTGCCTAGATTCATATATCCACAACAACTGTTTGTTTGTTTTTTGTTTTGGTTTCTTGTTTTGTTGGTTTTTTTTTTAATTAAAAATATATAGATCAATAAAATTATTACTTGTAATGTAGAATTGAATAATTGTAAGTGAAAAATATTAAGGTGGCTCCTTTCACTGCTTTGATATTCTTTGTGACCTGGGACATGTGTAATACGTGGATCTTTAAAGCTATGTTAAGTCGCAATAGCCTTATTTTGTTCATGGTGAGAGTTGAAGTTACTGTCCTGTAGTTGGGCTGTGGGAGGAAGGTACCCTGGAATGGATCTGATTTTCAAAGCACATTCAGCTTGTATGTATTCCAGGAGGCTTCCTGTGCGTCTCCTCTAGATCCTATATCCTGGGTTCTTATCCTAATTAATGCTATTTAAAGGGCCGCACAAAACTGGCCGGTGCCAGTGGTGGGGATGGGTTTGTGCTGATATCTCCCCTCCCCTTGCCCCTGACACCAGCATTTTCCACTCCTTCCTTTCTCCCACATCAGTGCACAAGCCCTCTAGCTTTCATTCTGCTTGGCCTTAACGTGCCAGTCTGCTGATGTCCTCTCAGTCTGCACTTCCAGTCTTCCCTGAGCAGCCCCATAAATCTTTGCCTCTGCTCCAGTTTTTGAGCTCAGGTGGTCTGAGATGAACATTTGTGACCTGACCAGTGCTCTGCATCACAGCCTCTCTATTTCTTTGGGAATTCCCTCCAATGGATCATAGCTGCCTTTTCCTTTCTACTCTAGTAATTCTGAATCACTCCAAAATATGCTACCGTGTCTGGTCCTGCTTCAACTCAGCCCTTTTCAAGTCATTTTATAGCATGCAAAATTTGTCACTTAAAGTGAAAGACTTTGGGAGGATTGGATTTAATCTGTTACTAAAAATTCTGTTCATTCACACCACTTATTATTGTGATTCTAGTTTGTTTTTTTTTTTTTAATATTTCTACTTATGGTGTGTCCCAGACAATAAATTTTTACTAGGTCATAACTACTTTTTTTGCCACAAGAGCTATTAATATGCGACACTACTCATTATAATCCTTGGTATCCCTGCTAAACTTCTATATTTTGTTATTTTGTAGTAATAAAACTGTTGGTGGAAAAAGGCTAATAGAGTGTCTTTGTACTTCATGAGAACAGAAACAGAAGTGGATTCTTGCAACCTCTTGGGGTCTGACCTATACCTGATAAGGAGGAAGGGGGTGGAATTTCTTGGCATCCTGTTTCAGTGTTGTATGCCATAGGACTACTCACTCCAGCAGTACTAAACCCCTCTTTTGACTGTCACCATTATATGTTCTTAATCAATAACAATTTTATATGCAACTGATAGGATTTTGCTAAATCAAATATCTTCCTGGGAACCAGCTTCCTGTGATAAGGATGTTTTCTGTGAAGTCTAGGCCAGGCTTGTATGGCATATACTAGTCGTAGTGAAGATCTTTCTATCTAAAATTTGAAATGTATGGGTATTTCAGCTGAAGTAATAAACAGGCAAACAAAAAACTTTAGTCTCTAAGTCACCTATATGTGAGGAACCATTCAGTGAGTTATGCATATGATCATACAAATGTGTTGCATGTAAAAGTGCCCAGAAGTTAATGAGATGCCTCATGTAATTATGACAGCCTAAAAGCAGAGCTTTAAACCACCTGTGCATAAATAACATGTGGGCAACACAGCCTAGATTGGAAAAAGCAGTATGAGCCTAGTCCTAGACTTCAAAATATACAATAAAGATATTATTTTGTCTGGAAGTCTGGTTTGTTGATTTTGAAACTCTTAGTTTAAGAGAGAATCTTATTTCCCTTGGATCCAATTCATCTCTGTTCTCTGAATAAGAAACAAGAATTGGATCTCTGAAACAATTGTTGTTGTGGCAGCCACAAATTACACCGCGGTGCTGCTAATTCCTTGTGGAGCACAATGCATTTTCAGCTTCCTTTTTTTATTGATTCTTTCTGTTAGTCTGCACTCAGCTCTACAATAGAGATACAGAATTTCCAATGTAATTTCTAGCAAAATTATTATTATTATTGCTGTTGCTGTTTCTATTATTATTACTATGTTGCCTTTGAAGATACAGTATTCCCAGAAAAAAATGAAATAATTGTGGTTTTCTTCTGTTGGTAATAATCTGTTTTCTTCAGTTACTTTTTTGTGAGGTTTAAAGCAACTATCTGTGGCCAAGAAAATCCCAGTACTTTTTCTGCCTTTATCCTGATTATCTTTGGTTTACACACACTTCAAACTGTTACCTTATGTGCCCCTCTACCATTGTTGGTTCTTTGGAAGCAATGTAGTTCTTGGCCACAGAGTTATGCAATAAAATAGAAAAAAAAAACCATTTCAGATTACAGTGGAAAAGTCCAAGTAATTCAGTTTATAGACAGTCATCAAATCCCTCCCTGTTCAAGCCCTCAGGTTTCCATGAGCCAGTATTTAGACCAAAAAGCCCCCCTCTACAAGTATTTATGTTTATGCAGATGAACTAAGTTCCTTCCTACCTACATGCTAGCTGTATTTCTACATGCAAGTCCTTTTCTTTTTTCCTTTTGTTTTTTTACATAAATTGCACGAATATTGAATCATGGAGATTACACAAGAAGCAAAGTCCAGTANGTGCTGGCTGTATTTCTACATGCAAGTGCTTTTTTTTCCTTTTGTTTTTTTCATAAATTGCAAAAGTATTGAATCATGGAGATTACACAAGAAGCAAAGTCCAGTAACAAAAACTTGAGTCTTCAATCCTTAAATTTCTTTGATAAGGTATTCTTTACGTAGTGCTTTGACCTGCCTTCTTGTTGTTGTTGTTGTTGTTAAATTAGCTATCTTAAGAACTAGGGTTTCCTTAGTTTTCCTTTCCTTAGTTTTCCTTAAGAATCTGCAACACTACAAAAGGCATTTCACTACTTCATTTCTGTTTCAATCCTCTTTCTCACCCAGTAGTTTGCAAACCCTTTCAAGTTCTGCAAAGTACTACCACCTTCCCACATCCACAGATTGGATAAATATAGAGGGAGAGAAATACTCTTTTTGAAAGACTGACATTTTACTTAGAATCTACATAATATAATAAATTTGTTATAAATATCTAGGCTTTGGTTTCTGATCTTTTGTATTGTCTACTCATTTTCTATACTGCATGACACAGATCCCCCTAAATAATTATTTTCCACATTTATCTATCTATGGTCTGTTATTGTCTATTTTTGAAAGATAGACTAGTCTTTTACTCTAGAATCCTTCTTCAAGGGGGCTTCTTTTTGACTGAGACACCCCTCAATTTCTTTCACATCTAGTTGTGTTCTTCTACTGCATTTTTTTCTTTCCCTCTCTTTCTTCCTATCTGTTTTTCACTCCTATGCTAGCAGAGGAAGGATGTCACTTGTCAGTCCCACTCCACCATGCAGGAGCTATATCCTCTACTTGATAATGCATTCCCTTGGCATCTCTGTCTTTTCCTTCTTCCTCTAGTGTTGCATTTCTTCTCGACCAAGACTAACAGTCCCAATCTCCCTCTTAGGACCTTCTGTTCCCTTCTCACCTTCTCTCCCTTGTATAGTATCCTTCTAAGCTATTCCCAGCTCTCAAGCTGCACATAAATCCACTTCCTATGCTGCAACTTGAAACATCTTTTAGCTTGACATCTTACCTGAACTTTATTGCTGGTAACAAACTATCTCTTCTAGATCATTAGTGAGCACATGAAATGTTACAGAGACAAATTACATTACATGCACTCGGCAAGAAAGGTACTTTGGGAGGGTTTTACATTTTATTACATGCTTCTCTGCTGCTGAAGATCTGGAAGAAAGAAAATTAAATACGATTTTACAACATGGCAGTAAGTCAAAGAAGGCAGCATTAAAAGTTTAAATTTGGATGAGTCTGGTAATGATTCTACTTCCATCTTGCTTCCAAAACTATTAGAAAGTGTCCTCTATGTAAAAATTTTTTTGTATGGACAAATAAAGGTGTGCACAAAACACCATGGAAGAGTCTTCAGCACAGTGAGTTAATGAAGAGACAGAACAGAGGAGAAGTTAATGTGCTCACGAATTAACTTTGAGTACCTTTTTGCTAATGGCTTATCTCAGTAATGGAATTTTGTGAAGAGATGAGTCAGTATCAGAGAACATGAAAAAATGATTCTGTGCTTGGCAGGATGAATAGTTATGAAGGTCAGTATAGCTTCAAGATGGACTTTTTTAGTCAATGAGCATGGGAAGTAAGGGAGTTTTTTGTTATTGGACTTACTTTCCCAGAATTATCTGTAGTGATGTCTCTCCCCTGCTCACCTCTCTCTGTATCCCTTTCCAATTTTGTTTTCTCCTTTGTCATTTTTTGTGCACTTCTCTGCTACTGCTACCTTCTGATGCTTGCTAATGACTTTTTCTTCAGCTCTAGCCCTCTTTCTGTCCTATCCCATCAGCCTTCCATTACCTCAATTCATCTTCCTTTGCCCCGGTATTATTTCTCATTTATTTCTCTCCTCTTCTAATTTGATTCTGTTACTTTGAAGAGTCAGAACACAGGTAAGTGGAATAGAAGTGACATTGCTGTTCTTTCTCTTTGCTTCAATTATTTTTTCCTTCCACCTCACTTTTCTACTTGGCTGTACTTTTAAAACAGCTTAATCTTTCTCAATTGAAGCTATTAAAAATATGGTTTTACACACTTAGCCTCAAAACTTAATGATGTCTGTATGTTATTCCATCTCTTATGGTGGACACAGAGAAAACTAGGATTTGCAGGAAGGGCAGAGTGATAAGCCTTTGTAATACTCCCAAATTGATTATTTAATTTCCTATAAAAGGGAACTGGAATGGTTTTATGCTGTTCCTGAAAGAAAACAGGGCTGAGATCCACAGTCATCTGAATGAGATAGTGAAACAATTTCAGATCTGGGCTACCTCACCAATAAACCTGAGTGGCTACAAAAGGGAAGTGAAAATAATCTTTCTGTCGTGGCAAGCAAAGGGTGATATGGAGGGGTCAGAGCCTTCAGGACCATTTGGCAGATATAAATACATAAATGAGATAAGGCACAGATGCCCCAAATCTCTCCCAGCTGAGGTTTGCTCTGTGAGCCTGCCAGGAGCCCAGCTGGAAGATCCTAATGTATACAATAAAATAAAATAGATTGCTCTTGGCTTTATAATTCTTCATCTCTGTTTCAGAGATGGGAGGCATGACAGGGACATAGCTTTGATCCTTCCTTTGCCAGTATGAATCCAGAGTCGAATGGTTTTTCCCAAAGAAATGTTAGAAAGGAAAAATGTACAAACTATATTGGAAAATATGTTGTCTGTGTCATCTAGTACACAATGAAAAATGCTCTGATAGCACAGTCTATAAAAAATTACCATCAAACCCAAAAACCCCCCAAGTGCTCTAGAGGAACTCAGCATATATGGCATTAGATCTCCTAGTTTTGATTTGAGAAGATGAAGGAATCTGGATACAAGGCAATTTCTTGAAGTAGATTACATATTCAATCACATCAGTGCCATGATTAACTCAGAGTAACTAAGTTATGTTTTCATCAGTTTTTTACTCCAGGTCTTACATTTTCTACAAAGCTCTGGGAAGGGTTTTGTGGATAGATACAGGAATCAGTTGAAAGATAACCCTGTGGACCTTTCTGAACTAAAAATCTGGTGTGCAGTTGCCCATAGTTCAGAAGGTTAGTTTGGAAAATTGGAAAATTCTTTTTTAGTTGAGTTTTGGCTTCTTCTTTTAGTCAGGAGACATTAGACTCATGAGAGGGAATCTGAACGACTTAGAGCCACACCTTCTTCAACTGTCAGCCAATTTTTTCAGAGTTACAGAATATTTTCAGTGTTTCAGAATAACTCCTAATAACAAGTAGTTATTTAGTCATGAAATGGAGGATTAAGATTTGGGTTGCTAGAAACTAAGAACCAGCCTGAGGTACTCAAAAAGAACTTTGCATTCCCCTCCCTAAATGGTTCTCTCTGTGAAACCTTTAGTGTATTTCTCCCTCACAATGTTCTTCAGTGCTTGCAATGGTATTAAAAGTTGTAGCCTGGGCAATGACACTTGAGTCCAGTGTCCCTCATTGAATTAAATCCTATTTCATATCAGAAACAGCACTGTGGGAGTGCATCCTTCTGGGAGAGAAAATTATTTACTCTTTGGCCTTTCATCTGACATTGACACTGAGGTGGCATCCTAATTGTGCAGCCTCACTGCCTGTCAGCTCTTATTTTTCTTTACAATAATGTAACATGTTCTTAATTATACCATAAAAACTGATGACACAGTACCCTTAGTGGTACATAATTATCCCTCCTTTTTTTTCTATATTCTAAAAGTCACTGTTTTAGTGAGATCTCAATTCTGCAAGTTGTGTGATAATTAATCACTGAAAACCTGGATTATTTAATATGTGCCTAACAAATGTTCTTCAGAAATAGTTAATTTCTCTAGGATGTACAAAACATTTCTCATAGAATTATAGAAGATTTTTTTTCATGTTTATGCATGCATTGAAAAAAAATCAGATAGGAAAAAGTCTCCCAAGCGATGTAAATTAAAGTCATAATTTCTCTGAAATTTAGCACAGCAGTTACTTATTGCAATAGCCATTTAGAAAGTAATTTACATAAATGTCATCTCTGCCAGTGTTGATTATATAAAGATGTTACTGGTAACTTCAAAATATACCTGATTACTTGAGGATGGCATTTTTCATCACTTTGTGTTTGTGGGTGTGAGAACAAGTCTGCTGGCAACACTTTGCAGCCACTGTACTCATTCAATCATTTGTCATCTAAAAGGAGTCACGTCTTATTTATTTGCATGGAGACAAAGGACATTTCAGTTGATGTTTGATGTCAGAGTTGCTTTGCCTTATTTCAAAATTCCTGCTGGTACAGCAAAAGTTTTTTGTTAAAAACAGGTATTGTATTTTGCAGTTGATGCAGTGATCATCCTGTTTGCATCCACACGGAAAGAGAGAATGTTATTTATGGGTTTTGTACGAAGTTAAGTTTGATGACAAGCAACAGAGGGCAGGTTTTCCAGAGTTTTTTTTTTAAATGTAGCTGTAAGGTCAAATTCTCATTTGACTATAATTATAGGAGAGTTCCAGTCCATCTTTCTCCTCTCGAGAGGAACTCCTCTTTTGTTTTGCTTCACTACTGACCATCAAGAAAGGGGACATGTTCAATGTGTAACTTTCCTGTTTTATTAATTAAATTATTGAAGGATTTAGTTTTCATAAGGGTGCTACATTGATTTGTGCCTCTTTACCAAGAGCAGAATGGTGAACACAGATGCTGCTGCCAGCAAACTTGAGACTGTGGTACACATCAGACTGGACTGAATGAGATGTCTCCTATAATTAACCAAGAATTCTTTGTGTTGTTGCTGTTTTGTTTGGAAAATTTTTAAGATCTTGATATTTTTAAATAAATCATGGGAGGAAGACACCACATTTATTTCTGGTTTTGGCCTGATCTGGAGTCCAATGAGAAGTACACTATTGCTCTGACCATATATGCCATTTAATCTCAAGCAATTTCATAGCTATTGCATTTCAATTTCATACCCATGAGCTGGATTCAACAGATTAAACATAACCTTACATCATATCATTCTTTCCATGTATGCATGAGAACTTTTCTCTGAACTGTTCTTGAAACTTGTATCTTTGCAAGAATAATTCAATTACTTCGGTGTAATTATTTTCTTAACATTTATTCTTCCAAGGCAACTTTTTCATGAGGACAAATTTTGCTGGTACCCTTATTATCTTAGGAAAATGTGACTTTTTACCACAAGAGAGCAGACATTCTGCCAGATTCACGTCTGTATTTATCCCTATGTAGATAAGACTGGATGCTGTTCAAAGAAAACATAAATATTTATTTGATTTCGTTTCACAGATATTTCTGGCTATTTCTGAATGCAGTAGAACTGATGTTTGACGATTGGACAACCTAGCTTTGTTGACCCAGTTTGCTTTTAACCTATATAGGTGAAAAGAACTGCATCTCATTGGAAAAATTAATATTGTTTTTCTTACTCATTCTGCAAGTTTCACTTTGGAAGTTTTTAGCTATAAATGAAAAGCTAGTGAAGGAATGTAGTGAATTTACTTCCATGCTATTCTTAAAGGAGTGTTTGAGGGTTTTTTCTGTCATGTATTCATCTTCTGTAGCACATTCTTTTAAGTTCAGTTCCTCTCTGGACTTGAGCAAACTATCACTAATATTGCCTAACATTATCCACAGCCCTCTGTTCACTGAGAAAATTGCTGACTCTTAGGCATAGAGTATTATTTGGGTTTGTACTTTCAAATATTACACAATTCTGTAGCTGGCATTAAGTGCAGAATTCAGGCACTCTCCTTGCAAGAGTAACTGCAACTATTAAAACAGGCACACACAAAATATTGCCTACTGGAAGATTTCCTTTTTTTCACTTTTATGGAGATTAATGGTGTGATTTCTGTGCCTGGAAGCTGCACAAGGAGGAAATGTAGGAAGCGACTTCCTTAAAGCATTAGGAGTGCTTTCTGGAGAAAATTGGAAAGCGGTGTCTTTGCAAACTTGGTTTAAAACCTACATGTAGTAGGTCTGCAAAATGCTATACAGAAGAGAATGTTAGGGATAAATCTAGTTTATTATAAGGCAAGGAGCAGAAAGGATTATGCACCCCTGAGGAAAGGTTCTTTTCAGTTTGATAAATGTGGCATAAGTTATTTGCTACAAAGTGCCAAGCTATTCTGGAAGTACACTGATCATGTCTACTTTGGGATTGCAAATTGCTTTCACGTTTTGTAGTTTGGAAGAAATCAAATAATTATGAAATGGCTATTTTGTAGATACTGATAAATTGTGAGTATGTAGAAAAATCCTGAGCTCTAAATTGGGGATGTTTTGGCCGGTTCCACAGATGGACAGCCATCCTCTGATACCACATAATTTAAGGTCTTTGTCCTTTCTGTGTGAAGGTGGATTATGAAGTTTGTTTTACAGATGACGTGACATTTCCGTGGGATTTTTCCAGCATTTTATTCTCATGGGAACAAACTAACCCAATCTTCAGTGGTTACTACTAAAAGCAATATAGAATGGAGGGTTTGCAGCCTTGTGGGGCTGCCCAGCATGCTGCTCTTCCTGTGCTCTCAAAGACCCTTTGGCTTTCTTCTTAGGACCCCATTATGCTCTTGTAAAGTCTCCAAGTTCACTTTATTCACTTGAACATGTTGTCCTGCTTTGGAATACCTGGAATTTAAAATGTTTAAGCCTGTCCCGCTCCTCCAATGTGTCCTCAGAACAACCTTTTCAGTTGCTTAATAATTTTCTTTTTCTTCTCCTTTATCCGCTAATTGTGAACATTTTTCAAAATCCAAAGAGCTCATAACAGCGTTATTTATAGGCTGGAAATTGGATTACCTTTTCACCACTAAAATAGAAAGATAGAAATGTCAGCTTGGAATGAACTGGTTTATTAAAGGAAAATATTATTATTAATAAATGCTAATATAATTTATTGGTATGATTACTGCATTTAAAGAAAGCCAAGCTGTTGCCTGCTTCTTAAATTACTACATTTCAACTTTTCAACATGTTATTTAAAAATATGAAGTAGTCACCTTATTATACACCATCTTCCAGGATTTGAAAGCAACTTATACATATAAATGGATTCAGCCTCATCAGTGCCTCTAAATGATGAAAAAAATGACATTTATTAAGTAAATGCATATAGTGCAGATCCCGTCTGCCGGATTTAAAGTCTTAATTTACATTTCAAAACACTTTGGAGGATTAATCATCTCAAACTAGTCTGGGTTGATTATGTGGGCTCCTTGCACCCCTCAGCAGGAAGAGGGAGAGACATCCTCCAGAGGCCTGTCACACTACTTTTAAATACCCATTTGTAGGAACAACCCTAGAGCCATTTAGAGGTACATCTCACTTTCCAGGAGGGATAGACAATTGGGTGAAATTAGGTACTTAACTTTTCGACAGTATAGACCTACTGAAGATAGGTGAGATTGATCTCTTCTCCTGAGAGCCTATTCATTAGTTTCCTTTTAATAGCCTGCAAGAGAACTCCTACTCTGTGCCATTGAAATACTTTAGATAAGTGGTGAATGGGCTGAATGGCTCTACAAATTGGATTCACCTAACAAGTAGTAAGAATTGGTAAAATTAAGCATAAGTTTAAACCAATGAACTGATAAGGAAAGACAAAATTCTCTTTTTGTCTCTCTTGCCTCAAAGATTAAGATTCTTTCTTTGTCAGTCTCCTTGCTATTAATTGACTCAGAAATTGTTATCCTCCACAAAAATCTTCCTCTACTTTTTTATTTCAGTGTAAAAAGATTATCATCAAGAAAAAATATTGAAAGCCTGTGTTGGTTCATCCTTCAATTTAAATATTAATTCAAATCTTTAAAAATGGCTATTTGTTTGATATTTAGTAACTGGAAAGCCAGAAATCAGATGGGACTGCTCTCCAGTAGCAATGGTAATTATTACTTGCATGCTGTCACAAAATCTGGTGTCCTGGAGTCTGCCTTCTAATTGGAGAAGGCTTAGTTATGATATGAGCTGATCATTTCTGTGACAAGTCATATGAGGAACAGTGCACACCTTACTCCCAGGTCACCAATTCAAATTGGTTTTTTCTCTTCTACCCAGTTTTGTTGTTTGTACCTTCCTCTGAACTAAGTGAAACTTCTTTAACAAACAGTAACTCTTTTCATTGGTTCCACTTCCATAGTTCAATCTTCAGCAGTTAACAAATAATCTCCTAGTCCCCAGTCTTTATGATCAGCAGTTAGTTTTCCTTCAGCTGAGTAAAGGGATGTTGATTTTTTTTTCATTTCTTAGTCTTTGAACTAAGTTTTTCCTTTCCTTGGTTTTTTATCTTTGTTTTTGCTATTTCTCTTTGCCTGTCGAAAACTGGTTTTATCTGCTTTCACAGTAACATAGGCATTCAAGTGTCTTCTGCAAGACTTTAAGGAAATTAGAGTGAAACCTACATGGCTGACTTATGGGCCATTTAGGGCACAGAACCAGCACATGAGGAAGATCTCAAACATATTAAAAAATAATGTCCCATACTGTATGATTATGCTAAAGCTTTACCAAAGACCAAAGATACATGAATGAAGAGGCTATGGTTGTCCTTGGGATCTCTTGAATAACCTTTTCAGCACACCTGAGCCCATGACTGTCTCAAGATGTGCCCTGGTACTTGGGGAACACACAAGTCAGTGCCTTAACGGGAGTGCAGAACAGAGCAAATACCGCTGCCAATACAGAAATTATTTTCTACATAGAATGAATAACCACGAGACAAAAATGGGGACTTAGAGTGTCCGTGGCAGCATTTGGTGTTTGTTTGGGTTTTTATAGAAACTCTTTAAGGTTGTGAAGTTGAGCTTTCATTCAAAGGATTACTTTGGGGAGAGTCAGGGTAAGAGAAAGGACCAGAAGGGCTGTCCATGGAGACAGTGTCCCCTTTAGCCATATAAAGAAAAGAGAGGCCACTCTCACCTTGTGTTACACATACAGAAATAGTCCTCTGCAAAACACAAAAATTCCTTCTGCAATAAACAAGGATTTCCTTAAATCTTCTTTGGGTTGTGCAAGAAACAATTTTGCTTGTTTTTTTTCTTTCTCACTAAGATTTTCTTTATCTCACTCTGCTCTGAAGGAAAAGACAGAGATGATTTTAGAGGGGAAAATTGACTGCAAGTGTCTCGGAAACTCTAACTTTTTCACTTTTTTCAAACTTACACAGTTTAATTTAAGAACCTGTCAAAATAAAGCTAGTCAGCCTGTATAGCTTGTATCCTTTCGTTCTTTGACATTTTGAGAGAAAAAAACCGTTGAATGTTTGCTTTTTGTTTTGTCAAAAATGAGAGAAATCCTTCATATATGCTGTGATTCCTCTTTACAATCTGGAATAAATACAAATATTTATATGAGGTCATGCAATTATTTACTTTAGCATTAATTTTTTTAACATCACATGGCTGTAAATCCTGGGCCATAGCAGTGGAGATATAGTAAAAATCAAATTCTGTGGGAGAGAAAAGACCCCACACAGAACCATGTCTGCCTCTAGGACCCCCAACATGACCAGGATTAGAGACCTGTTTGACTGAGTCCAGAGGAGGTGAAGTCCATGAAGATGCTCATTGGGCTGGAGAACCTTGCCTAGGGAAACATCCTGAGAGAGTTGGGGTTGTTCAGCCTGGAGAAAAGAAGGTTCCAGGGATACCTTACACCAGCATTCCAGGACATAAGGGGACTGCAGGAGAGCTGAAGAAGCACTTTTTACAAGGGCATAGAGTGATAGGACAAGGGGGAATGGCTTTAAACTGGAAGAGGGAAAATTTAGATGAGCTATTAGAAAGAAATTCTTTACTGAGAGGATGGTGAGACATAGCAACAGGTTTCCCAGGAAAGTTTTGGATGCCCCGTTCCTGGTAGTGTTCAAGGCCAGGTTGGATAGGGTTTAAGCAACTAGATCTAATGAAAGGTGTCCTTGCCATGGCAGGGAGGGTGGAACCAGATGATCTTTTAAGGTTCCTTTCCACCCAACTCATTCTATGATTCTATAAAATTGAATCTGATATTTGTAATACAGAAAAATTATCCAAAATGTCAGTGTCAGAGACTGTACTTTTTTTATCTTGACCTTAACTATCACCTCCTTATTACAACTAAGGACAGAAACACAGGAAACATCTAAAAATATTTCAGAACTGAGATAACAAAAGAAAGCATCTTCACTGTTTTGAAGCTCTGTCTGCCATAGGGCTCTGATTCTACTCTGCTCTTGGTATTGCAACTGGAATATTGGGAGCTGGAAAGGAACCTACCTGTAGCTTTTATAAAGTATGTTGTTCTTGTTCTCATTGGCTAGCTGGATTTTTTTTTTTTTTAAAGATAAGTTGAAGGCACAATACTTCAAATGGAGAGAAGAAAAGCAGCCTATCCACTTGAGTGTAAGTGTAGCTGTTCTCACTGCATCTCCAGTGAGACCCACTTTCTGAAATGTAGGCTGTTGTGCTAGGGCAGATGTGGAATCTGGGAAAACTTCCAGAGAAATCACTGTAAAATGAGGTTCTCAGCATTAGCTGCTGTGTTTACCCTTTTTTTCTCCCTTGAACTATCACTGGCAACACTGAAAACACTGGATGATGGACTGAGGGCATAAACAACTCACAAAAACCTCTGAGGCAAACACTGTTTCCCAGTACACTTTTACCACCCCTTGGAAATCCATAGCTGTTTTTAAAGAGTAAGAAAGCTCTTCCACTGCTATGGCAAAAATTTACTCTGGGCAAACAGGCCACATGCTAGGAAACTGAAAGTTTAGGCTTTTGCTGTGATGTCTGAGAGGTAATGCAGTAGGAGTAATTATGTGATTGCTGATGGTACTCAGGGTATTTCCCTGCCTGGCTGGTAATGCTAATCTATTTTACATATTGTGCTTCTGGGAAAAAAATAATTCCTAAATTGAGGAGGGAGGTGTTAATGATGGCATTGCCTCCAGCTTTTTCTTGTGACATCTTACTGATGTTCATGGCAGTACAGATGGTGTCTGTCAGGTGCCACCCATCTCACCTATTTGCAATATTAAGAGTTTAAAGAAAAAAACCTCTGAGAAGTGTGTTATGTACAGGAGATTCCATTACAAAGGATTATTTTTGCTGGCAAAATAGGGAGCTACAAAAAGATTGAACTGAATTAGTCTGACAAGATCTGGCAAAAGATTAAGGCTGAATTAGAACTACTTTCACCTTTTTTCTATGTGCCAAAATGCACATAAAAACTGAACCTAAGCAATGGATAATAAGCAGGGCTGTGAAGACCTTGGATTAATTGATCAACATTAGCATGATTTCAGACTTAGTAATTTATAGAGTTTACAAAATCAAATACTGAAATAGGAGAAATATTTGTGATATTTACAATTTCTGAATTTCAAGTATTTTTTCTCAAAAAAATAGTGAAAATATTCTGAATCCACCATAATATTCTGCAAGCAAAAAGATAGGACAACAGACTTCTCTGAACATGGCAGGGATTAAACATTAACAAGATCATATTGGGATCGCTTTATCTTTCAGTTCAGTCACCTGGAATTATTAGTGGCAATAGACAATATTGTAAAATATGATGGCAGTAGTTATCTGACTGGAAGTCTAATATGCAACATTAAACCTCATTCACAGGAGATTTTTAAACTTTTAAAATCGCTCTATGGCTATAGTGGCAATGGCATTAATGCCTGGAATATTGCAGCTGCAGAAACTAATTACTCAGCTGATGCTGTCAGTATCCACAGCTGTTGGTATTCCTTATTCTTTTGCTACTGGCTTTCTCAAACAAAAATCCCATGCCTTATTGCTGTTCTTCCCTGACTGCTACATTCTCAACACCAAAATTCTTAGTATGCTAAATGTTCTTTCCCTCATTCATTTCAGTGCAGGTGCCTCAATGCCTTTAATTGCCGACTTTCTCTAGCAGAGAACCAAACTTAGTGGGAGAGGAAAGGAAATATCCTAGAGAGACAACCTTTTTTTTTTCCTGAAGATACTGTTCCATACTGCCACAGTCTCCTGTCATGTTCTGTAGCAGTAATTTCCATGACTATATAGTTTGCTTTTATGTTGAACTATGGTAGGAAATAAATTCTCTGATTTATTTAAAGAAGAATATTTTTAAAACACTGTAATTTTTAGATAAGGATTGTTTTCATTTTTTCTTTACTTCTTTAGGTTTTAAAAAAGCACAGCTCCTAGTTTAGTTGCTTCACAAAATTTAAGGGAGCAAAGATTATGATAGGAGAACCATTCCAGCATGGCATCTGAGTTGGGAATGAGAAGGGTCTGGAAGACAAGGACAAAATTTCGATATAGGACGTGGAAAATTTAAACAGAAGTGGAAGCAAAACAAATGCATCTGGAGTTCAACTTCAGCCCCTGTGTAATCAATGGAGAAACATATGTTGGTTTCAGTAGACCAGCATTTCACCAGATGTGATTTGCAGCTGTTTTCTGTACAGATCAAAATATGCAAAATAAACTGTATCATGAAACTAGAACAATAAAGAATAAATTATTCATGTTTGCTGAATTAGCTGCTAGAACAAGACATAAATCTAAAAAATATAATGAAACAGAAGACCCAGATGGCTTCTTTAGGATAATAGATGTGGCTTGATGTAAAAATCATGGTGGGGAATTGAAAGAAATTATACTGAAAGTGAGTATTACAAGAGTGAAACCGGAAACTCTGTTCTGATGACTTCCCTGCTTCAAACTGTGCAGGAAGGGCTGTTTGCTGTTAAGCAGAGCTCAACAAGATAAGTCCTAAGCTCTTCTGCTTTCTTGCATATATTCTCTCTTTTCTCGCTCATCAGTTCCTCATGGTCACGACAGTCCAGAAACCTGGTGGATTATTTTTCAGACTTTTTAAAGACTTTGCTTCATACTTCCCCGTCTACAGCTCCTTGGTTTTTCTCCTACTGTGTAGTTTTTTTCACTTTCTCATTTAAATTGAAGTCATGTACTCTTTTGAATAGCAAGTATTGTTTACAGGTTTGGGAGTAAGTTTCCTAGCTTCCTTTACTCTCTTCATTAGATCACCTATTTGTATCTGATTGTCTATTCACAGCCTTTCTTTTTTTTCTTTTTTTTTTTCCCAACTATGTTTCCTTCCAAACTCTAGATTGGATTTCTGTTTCTTTTTCTATGTGTGTTAAGGTATCAAAAAAGGAAATAGGAACTACCAATCCCTCTTGGTTGGGAATACATACAAAGAAGCTGAGACCGGAGAAGCTCCTTTGTAACTGTTCCACACAGCTTTTCGTACCGTTTTTTGGGATTCTTCTTCAGGCCAGTTTTCAGACATTCTTCTGTAAAAAAACCTCAATGACAACATGCTCTTTGGCTGCTTATCCTTATTGCAACAACCAAGGCCTTCCAGGAAGATGTACTTCTTCTCATGGTCTTGGATCAACCACGAGCAGTTTTTAGGATTTTGAACCTCTCACCTGATATGATCTGTATGTTTTGTTTCAGCTTTGCTTGCTTTTAGGGAATCTTCTACGTCCAGCACCCCTAGACATCCTGGAAAAAGTCAGCCTGTGCCTCTCCATGCCATTTGAGCAGGCTTTTTTAAAATTTCTTTTTACTTTTAATGGGTACATAATGTATTTTGATAATTTGATAACAATTCACAATTTCTGGTGGCCATTCTCCCCAAAAAAGTAGTCATTTTATTGCTTGAAAGCATTCAATTTTAACATTGTTGAAACCCCATCAAACACATACTGTAAGTGGCTGTAGGAGCAGCAGAAGTAATTGTGCCTCATTTTATACTTGTGCATTGACATCAATCTCCCTTATGATTTCTCTGTAATCAGAAAAAGACAAACTTTCCCTAGGGTTCTTATTCTCTTCCTGGTTTCTCATTTTAATGAAATCTTAAGTTAATGTATGTGAGACATTTGCATAGCTGCTAAAATGCCCCAAAGGATGGAGAGACAGAAATTGGTGTGTACTGAGATGCTGTGAGTGTTCTTTCCTTGAGAAACCAAATGAAAACCAGATAGGGTGAGACTGAAAAGCATTCCTGAATTTTTATACACCTGTGAGTACTGGCCATTCAAGACAGATAGGTCCAGCATTTTCCACAAGGAATGACTACAAATACTCGGTTGACCTCGCACACACAGCACATCTGCACAATATATGTTTGATGTTGAATTGCTCTGCACATGAGTTGTGGTCATTTCTTTAGTATTTCCAGAAACTAGACACATCACTATCAGAACTTAGTAGATTACTGATGAAGCTGTTAGGTACAGATGAAACAGGCTTTCTCATTTCCTTAAAAAGTGTCTGTAACTACCATATGCAGAAGAATTCTTCAGTCATGCCTTCAGTGAATGGCCAGTTCTAATCTACTCTCCAAATGCAATTTGATCTTATAGTTTACAGGGAATAAAGGCTTGGGCTAAACAGTAATGCTTCTACAAGAGTTAGGGGTTAAATTTAATTTAAATCAATTCTTGAAGTGGTATGGTCACAACTGGTCATTATTATGCCTATGAATTACAAAGCCTCCTCATCTTATTATGGTTTATTCTCCATGCTGTAGCACAATAAGAAGGATGGTTAAAATGCCTTTTTAACACTATTAATAGTTTCTGTGGTGGTGGAAGTCGTGATAATTTAATCATAATAATTTAGCTGAAAAAGTACCTCTCTGTGACCAGGCTTTGGCTGTCACAATGTGTGATTCACTTCTCTGTGGTTTCCTGATACTGTATTAATAGGAAATTTTTGTTCAGTGTGGATTTTGTATTTTTTTTTCATTCATGAGTTAGAACAATCCACACAAGGAAAGCTCTTAGAGATTAAAGATTGTCCATAGAATCACCTGTGACACCATTTAAAGTGAGTGTAACCAAACCTCTTTGTTTAGAGATGTTTCTTCATTTTTTTTTTACTAACAGAACTCTGAAGAATGTGTTTGACAGATTCCTATATAAAGTTTGTCAGCTTTTATGGCTTTTATTTCAAGGAAAACAAATTGTTTGCTTTCTGAGAAATAAGTTGTTTTGTAGAAAGCCGACCTGTTCAGAGAAAAACTTGGAGACATATGGTCTGTTAATTACTGGGTTTTAGTACTTTTACTTTGGAAGTGCATTTTCAGCTGAAAAATTGCTTCATTTCGAATGCATTTAAAATTCGACAGAACAATGCAAACATTCAGGGATGTTTTTGGGATGAGGTGTTTTTCCATTTCAATATTTTACTTTTTCATTTTCAGGTCATAAGTCTTTACGGTATAATATTCACTTTTCTTTTTGGAAAGGGAAAAAATCATAAACAGCAGCTACAGTTTTTAAAAGGATTGCCAAGTTCAGTGTGCCTGTGTTTACCTTGTTTTCCAACTTGCAAAGCTAAGTACTCTCTCCCTACAACATTCTGCCAGCTGTGCAAACACCTGCCTGGTTCCAGTGCATGAATGATTTAATGCCCTCTGTGTGTTTGCATGAGTAGTTGTATTCTTAAAAAAGGATATATCGAGTTGGCAAAATCTATTTTGATGCCAAACAGGAAAGTTCAGTGGAGGGCAGTGAAGGTCTATTTGTTTTCTAGCTTGTTCCTCTGTAGCTATGCTGTCATCACAAATCTCTCTGGTTTAGTGGTGTGTGTGCTTCCCTGTCCCACAGTTATGTTTAAAGGGATCCAGTCCAAAGATGTCTGAAGTCCTGAGGCTCTGCATTACCTGTGGCTGATTGAACACATCACTGCTGTGCAATTTACATTTTAAACCAAGCGTGTGGCTGTTAAGACTTGCAATGCTTTAGAAGACAGGAGCATTACCTAGAAGTACCAAGAGGGGCTGGTATTTGGTGAGATTTTTCCATCCTGTTTCCTGATCCCTACCCTTGCTAGACAATATCCAAGTGCACGACACTGAGGCAGCATTCCTGGGCAGGGCTGATTCCTGTTCTTCCCCACAGACACCTTCACCTGAGCTGGCAGTGCTTTGGTGCCCACAGCCATGCAGCCTGTGCCCAGCCAGCACACAATTAAAGCTCACCCATCCCCTGTCATCCACACAGCCCTCAGCAGAGCTTTAAGAAGCAAAACTCTTGCACAGTCTGTGGCTCTGAAAAGAGGTAATTAGTGAAGGAGCAGCGGTGTGGAAGTCTGCAAGGGCCAGGGAGCAATCAAAGGCAGGAAACTTTCTCCCATCCTTCTTAATATCTCCACATCTTTAGATTTCCCTTCGTTCTCCTATCTACCATCTCCCCAAGATGTGTTTAGCACTGAATTTGTCTTTCTCTTTGCTATTTAGCACTGTCATGGAACTCAGTTGCTCCAGGCAGCTGCTTCAGCTGCCCTGATTGCATCCCCTTGCAGCTCCAGCCCCCAGCCCCCAGCCCGCTCACTGGTGGGGCAGGATGAGGAGCAGAAAACAGCTGGACTTGCACTGCTCAGCAATAACAAAAACATTCCTGGGTCATCAACACTGTTTTCAGCACAAATCCAAAACAAAGCCCCATGCCAGCTACTCTGAAGAAAATTAACTTAATCCAAATCAAAACCAGCACAAGCACACAGACATTAGCTGGCTAAGTATGAGGAATAAACTAAATGTAAACAACATTTACTTTCTTCATATTCCTTGCCCAGAGACTGGAAGGGAAATTCACCTTTAAAGACATATTCTTAAATCAGCAACAGCTGCACCTGAAATTCTAAAATCTGCTACAGTTACCTCTGGATGGTTTTATAGACTTAACTAGAGTTTTATAGCAAAATATGCCACATTTGTTCAAGGAAACCTTCCTGTATGCCTCAGTGTGCTACACAACCCTGTATAGGACATGCTATACTGAAAATAAATTCTGTATTATCTCCAAGAAATACACAATTAGGGCTGTAAAAATATGCCCATATTTTCATACCTTTCTTATCCTTTTCCTCATGTATATTTCTTACTGCTTTTCTTGCTGGCCCTAATCCAGCAAATATATATAGATCCTCTATGTCAATGGGATGCTTGTTGAAATTAAATAATTCACATGCATGCTTGTCAAATCAACTCTGTAGCTTTGTAGGCTTCTCAGGCTTTCAGCTGTCTCCTGGAGTCACACTGACATCCTTTATCACTGCTCCTAAAACCAGTTTTAAAACCAGAAACACTTACAAAGTGAAAATTCTAGTGATACTAGTAATTACTAGTATATATAGTAAAGTTTAATTTCTAAAATTCATTGGAATTTGTAGCTACTCATCGGCTTGCAGAAAAAATGCCTGATATTGACAATATTTTGATTCTTTTTTTCTTCAGGAAAACTGAAAATTCTTTATATATACCTTTGTATATAAATAAATATATATATATGGTTTGAGGAAAGTCTTTGTATTGAAATCTTGATTTTGTTTTCAGTAAATACATAAACTGATGTTAATATTACTTGTCCTTTTGCAGTTGTGTCCTGCTGTTATTCACAAGTCTATCAGTCTATCTAAAAATTGTTCATCTTTCTTCTCTTTGTCTGTTAATATTATTTCAAAATTGAGAGTGAAATTAAACAATCATTTCAAATATTAATATGGTCTTGTATCTTTGTTGTGGTCTCATTTTCTTATTTATTAGAGGGGACTATATTAAAACTTTCATGATGAGGGATTGCAGACAAGTCTGTGACGTTAAAGAGTGAATGGATCATTAGGCTTCCCTGGGACTTCATGCATCTCTTAAAGTGACCAGATTGATATAACATCTGTTAAAGGACCATTAAGTAATCCACCTAGACTTGTTATTAACAGAGACTTTTATAGTTGCCTCTTGATTTAAAAATATATTTCTGGGGATCATAGTCAACTGCATTGATTAAAGTAGCTTCTGTGAGAAATTTCTTCAATATCAAAACAAAAAAAAATTAAAAATTAGGCTTAGCACCTCACTGATTTTTTTGGCATGGCAAACTTGAAATTGTCCAAAAGTTACTGGACACTGTCAAATACTTTTGATTAATCTTGTGAAAAGAATTTGAGAAATTTGTATATTATGATTATAGACTTATCCATAGAAAGGTGATGCCAGAGAAAAAAGGATCCTTGTTTCTGAAATAGTCCTCTGAAAACCTAAAAATTCCTGAGAGAACAAATAAAAGCTCTGCTTTGTGTGAATGTCTGTGAGAGTTATTGAGGTTTGGAGGTGGATTAGGCTGCAAATTAAATTATTCTGATTAAGATCTGGGGACAATGCACTGCTGAAGGAGATTGGTAATGCTGCCTTCTTTGACCATGGTTGGCATTTGTTCATGGGAAAGCACTGTTGGGTCATTAATTTCTACAGCTAAAGATGAATATATAAATATATTCATACTGTGTATACATGAAATAGACTCTATGCATATGTTTAGATATTTATATAAATGTATAAAATGTTTCAATGAACCTAAAATGTGGACTAATGCCTGTAGTAAATGTAAAATTAATAATTAAAAGAATTGTATTAGCTGAGTTCTGCTGCTGCAGATTCTGTTTTCCATAGTCGTAGGTACTTCACTTCTGCTGGGAAAGGGAGGATTTCAAATTTCATCATGTGTCCTGAAAGTTTCTTTAGGGACTGCCTTTGCTGTTTAAAAAAAAATGCTATCAAATTCTTTTTGGAGACTGTCATTGCTTCAGCAGAATGCAAATGATGCCTGTGATTAAAGGATTGCTCTGCTAAAGCCAAGGTCACTGGCGAACAGCACCACAAAAATTGAGGGACTGGCAAAAATATGATGACATTTTATAGCAGAGAAGAAATATAGAAACAAAAGTGTCGTGAGGAAAGGTATTTTTCTGAGAGCATGTTATGCTTCTTTGAAATGAAAGCAAGTAAGAAAACAGACACCTCACAGCTCAATAACTTCTGCTGCTTATTGCTTCTCGTCTCATTTTTGTATTCTGAGTCTTCAGAAGGGCTTTTGGTAGTGTGTACTCCCACTTCCTGGCAGTCTGTCGTGGCAGACAGTCTCATCCAATGAGCTGTACAGAGTTCATTCAGAAGATGGGGTGAATTAGCACATCTTTCTCATTGCCCTTTGCACACACTCTAAAACAAAAATTTGGATCTTCTTGCAAAATTTCCGCACGTCATGGAGTTTGGTTTCTATATTAATATTCCTTATAGCCTCTTTTAAGCTATTAGGGTGCGCTTGGGTCATTGTCTTCGTTGAAGCATTAAAAAACAGCTGGCCCTTTCCTATACCCTGATGTATCCATGATTGTCCAGGATGGGGGACTATGGCATGGGATGCCCTGGATAGCTGTGATCTGAACTTGTGATACAGAAGCCTCTCTTCTAGATCCAGGGCCCAGCTTTAAGGAAAACAGCCAACAGTGCAAATTACAGCACAGAGTGGAAGTGCCTAGCAGCAGAGAGAGCTCATGAGTTTTGAAATTTTCCTCTTCAGCTCACTTTCTCATAACAACACAAACTTCTTATTGTAATTTCATGTCCCTGGGAATGAAGGCTTTAGCAAAAATGCTGAACATAGCTAGACTTGTCATAAAACAGGAGTTGGCAATATTATGAACAATTGCATTGCTTTGAGCAAGCAAAGCAGAGAACACAACAGTTGCTTAAACTGGCCTATTAATCTTTGAAAGTGTTCCTAGGTGCAGGTAGGAGCTTTCTGGCTAGTCTTAAAACAGGGAGTTATTTTTCTTGTCAGAAATTTTAACATTCAAGTGAATTTTCAAAAGTCTTTTTGTGGTGCTTTTTAGTGTCATCAGAGTCTGGGACAAACCTTTAAATTTAGGACCCAGGCTCTCGTGTGTTTATTTCCAGCATAGAATTTATCTCCTTGCATAGCAAGAGATGTTGAGGTATTCCTGTACTTGAGATGGACAGACAAAACACAGAACCCACCAGAAATGAAGGGAAATACTAAAATTAATTGTACTATTATATTCTTAATCATGCCTTTATCCCCATGCTTTGTCTTTGTTCACAACCACTGTGAACAAAATATGGTTATTTGGATAATAACAAGGTCAAATCCCAGTTTGGCTGGAGGCTACATTGCATCTGTTCCTCATACAGGATTTTGTGGGGTTTTGGCACAAACTGTGTCCTCTATTTCTGTGCATTTCCCAGTGATGTCAGAACTAAAAGTCCATGCAAGATTTGTAATATTAGGGTGTCTGTGGCACAAGACAAAGTGCTATAAGGAATTAATATTTTTAGTATGATCATCCCAGGCCAGACCTCTCCATTTTAACACTAGAAATCTAGCTCCCATCACCACTGCAAGAGTCTTCTCCATTTCCTTAAGCAGTGTGTTTGTTGAATGTTTAGAGACTGTAAACATGGGGAAGTACTCAGGCACATGAGTCTGATCTTGTCTGCTCTAATGAGATATATTAAATAAGAAAAATTAATAAGAATAATTTAATAAGAAACACTGTAAATATTATGAAATAGTGTGGGAAAGAGTTTGCTGTTATTGTGGCAGCTTATTTTCGAGGCATCAAATTTTAATTTTGTGATATTTCAAGTGTATTAATGACTCCATAGGGATCTCAGCAATTTTGCTCAAAAACAGCAACAACAACAACAACAAAGCTAAAATGTTCTTGCTGACCCTTGAAACTGTTTTATGTTATAAACTCCTTTTTCAAATGCTTGTAGTTTAGAAACCTTTGGGGCAGAATTTTTTATGGCCTATAATTGTAATGTTTTCCTATTTTTGTGCTAAGACGTTTCAAGCTTTTTTTAACCTTTCCCATCTCTCTGGCCTGGGATGTTTTCCTACATCATTGGTATAGATGGCTGTATATGGCTTGCCAAAGATGTTTTCCAGTTCTTCACTATGTTACATTTCAGTCCTGCCTTGCTTCTTCATTTCAGCCAAAGTCAGGTACAGCTTGAGTGAGGGACACTCCAATCTGCACAAATCCTTGGCTTTATACAAGCCCTTTTCATATTCCCAGTCTTCAAAACTCAAAGCTGTGCTCAGAGTTTGGCATCGCTCCAAATCTGTGTTCTGTCATAGCTCTGGATCATCAGAGGTAATAGGTGAGAGCAATTTTCAGACTAAGTGCTCAGCTTAATCACATGTCAAAGACTCCACTGGAGCACAGCAGCTTTTCTGGGCAGCTGTGACTTCTTTGTGTTCATGTTGAATTTCCTATGACAAGTGGTAAGTAAGACTTGTATTGATCCAATCACCCTGTCTCAGCTGCTTTTCCTTGTGTGTTGGAGCTTTTTCCTGCCATCCTCTGTTACCTCTCTGGGCTGTTTCTCAGACAGAGCGACTGCCACAAAAGAGAGGTCGAACAAGGAAAATATGTGGAGCTGGGATTTGAGCATGGATCTGAATATTGCCAGAGCTCATCTTCAAGGGCAGCAAGATTCAAAACAGCTCCTTGCTAGTTCTCATAATTTCTTCTTGCAACTGATACTAAGACTGCATGAAGAAGACAGCAGTATGCTTCTCTTGTTGACTTCTTGCCTTCTGGCTTCCTAAAGACATTCCACTGCATTCCACTTTCCTAGTAAGTTTGGTAAATCTTATTTTAAAATTGCTTGCTTTGCAAAAGAGTATACAGATCCCTGAGCATATAAAATAACGGAAGGAAACTATTTTTATAACATAGGTAGATCATCCGCTTAATTTCCAAATAAATTTCCAAAATTATTACGTTCACTTCTAAAAAATAAAATAAAATCCGGCAACACTCTCCATAGCCGAGGGAAGAAAAGTGGTAAAAGAAGGAGAAGCCAGTACTTGCCAAGCTTAACTCAGACTTTTTTTTTTGGAGGGTTGTAGATGTGGAGGGTAACCTGTTGGCAAATGGTTAAAAAGTATTGTAATGTAGATAGATTTGGGGAAAAAAATTATGCTTAATATGGAAATCTTTCCCTTTAGTCATGGTCTGATGCTGTGATTACAGTCTGTGAACTGTCAGTGAGAACCAAGAGCCTCTAATCACACCAACCAAAAATTACTTTGCCTCTTTTTAACCAAATTACCTCTTTTAACCATTCTCATGCTGGGGTTACCTCATTGCCTATGTCTGAAGATTTTGATACTGTGAATTTTCTCTTTTACTGGTAATTAATTTAGGTGTATCACATGATTCCTCTGGTTTAGTGTGCATTGCTACCACAGAAATGGATTTGCTATGTCTAGTCCGACATCCAGTTCAGACAGATGAATACTCCCAATAAAGTCAACCCATAAGCTTGAATTTAAGAATGCTCTTCATGTCATTTATTCTCCAGAGTGCTCGGGATAAGGTGAAGATGCTGATTGTATTATATCCTGAGCAGCCTGGAATCAGCATGGTTCATTGTCCCATTAGCAGTTGAGTAGGCTACCACAGTTATTGAGTGGGCTACCTTCAGCCTCTAGCTCATGGAATAGGTAAAAGCCATCAGTGTAACATTGAGGCAAGAGTTTAAATTAAATACCAGCAGGAAAAAAAATTCAAAACTTGTCATCCCAATACAGACAATGTGGGAGCTAGTGATGCAAAAATCCCCATTTGGAAATGGGAAATAGCCTGAGTCTTCTTCAGTATTGTCTGCCCAGGCCTTCAAAACTGTTTGTTCAGCAGTAGTGAGAGGAGATGGAATGTAACTGGTCACACTCACAGCAAGCTGGAATCAGAACCTGTTGTTTCAAGTAAAAGCAGGGTGGAAAAGTAAGGTGATGCTGCCAGTGGGGGTCTTTAGCTAATAGCTGATGGTCATGTTTCCAAGTACTTACACAATTAGAGGGGATTTCATTAATGCTGGGATGCATCATTTCTATGTAATGAGGATTGAGGTCTCCCTGAGATTATGTAGTAAGGAATCTGTGTGTCCCTTGGCCCTGCCAACACCCCTGCATCTTAATTACAAACATAATTGGGTGTAGGGAATTACAGGAAATGTAATTATTTTTCTAGCATTATGCATATAAACTTTTATTACCTGTTGAGCAGGTGTTTGATTGAAAATCTTTTCTCCTCACTGCTTAAACAAAATGTGTGTAGCAAGTCAGAACAGAACATCCTTGTTACACTTGGGAAATGGAATGGAAATATTTAATGCCTCAGCCTAATGTCCATTTATAATAAGCAATACAGTATGTATCAATAAAATAAAAAGTGTTAGGAAGGGCTAGGTACCACACGAGCAACAATTAAGTCGAGATCTCTAACAATATGTTTTGCCAGGCCTTTGTGCTCTTTCACTTGTGTATAAAATTTCAAGTGTTGACTGCTGTTTTCTGAAGGAAAAAAGTGATTTTCTTCCATCCTGCTCAAAGCACTGTTTTTGTTATACTTTTCCTAAGAGTGTATTTTTAAATACTAGCAAGGAATGAAAGAAATAGAAAATAACATGTCATAAAGCAGAAACATACAGTGAAAGGACAAATAGCTGTGCTGATAATCATGTCTCAGCATAATATTTGTTTGTTATGCAAGGCAGTCTTGGTGTATTGGGTTTTCTCCCTGGAGTTTCAGTTTCTTCTTTTTGTTTTCTTTACCAAAAAAAAAACCCAAAAAACTAGTGATTTTAGGTAGTCCTAATTTCTCATTAATTTTTTGTGTTGATGTTATAGACAATGTGTGTAAATTTTATACAAGTAAATGAAAGGAAAATCATACCTTTTATTACTGTGTAGTTTTAAAATAAGCTATCTTGTGCTATGATTTGTAATATTTTACCTGTATTCACCACCTAAAAATTGAATCAAAAAAATCACAGAATTCTTTGGATCAGAAGGCACCTTCAAAGATCATCTATACCAACCCCCCTGCTATGGGCAGGGACATCTTGCACTAGATCGGGTTGCTCAAAGCCCTGCTCGATAGAAAATGTCCACTTGAAACCAAATGTAGAATTTAAGCAGACATAATGAAATTAAACATTATTCCCAAGCACTTGGAAACAGCATTACTCAGACTCACAGGGATTACATCTCACCTTAAAAGAATGTATCTGCCATAGCAATGATTTCCAATAATAATCAAAATTAATCCTTGGGCTGACAGCCAACACAAATCCTATATATAGTTTAAAGGCTTAAAAAGCTGTAGACAGTTAAGTGGGACTCTACATCAGTAAAGTATGATTGTGGGGCTGATCCTATACTCAGGAGCAAACTTCTTACCACAGACAGGAGTATTGCTTTAATGCTGACTAAAAAAGGGAGGAGTAGGAGATGGGATTTCACTTCCCTGTGTCACTTCCCTAAGTCTCACAATTTTCCTGGATGACCTGTTACCTGTGTTCTGCCCCCTCTCTGTTCATGGTGTCTATCTGAGAGGTTATCAGCTGAGGAAGTATAGTTTGCTTGCTGATATATGGAATTAAAGTCAAGATATATGCTCAGAAGAGAGCAATTTTCCATCCATGATTGAAATTTCAACTTTTAAATGAATCCCAACTGGATTAGTTAGAAGGATGACTTGGTTTCTCTTGTACAGAGCCTGAAATGTGAGTCTCTTGCTTTGAAGCAGAAACATTTTTTCCTATGAAATAAGCATTTGAATTGTGGCTGATGATTAAATATTCTATACAATTTTTTAATATGGAAGATAGTAAATGATGTATTGAAAAACTTTAGGCATCTGCTTGTACTTTCTGAAAATTCTTAACTTTCATTTAATGTAGAACTGAAAATAAGCCACCAGGGCAGCAACTTTTCCAGCATGCTCAGAGTTTCCAAGGTGTGAATTTACAAATACCAAAACACTCTCAGGAGTTAACTGATATTTAAAACCTGTACATCCCATCTTTGAATTTGCTATGGTTCTGTAACTGACTATAAAGATACAGGTTAATTTTTTTAATGCTTGTTGCATTTGACTCACTTTACGGATTAAGAATCTCCAAGTAGTTATAGAGAAGTGTTTCAGCTGCTAAAAAAAAAAGTAAAAATTGATTTTTCTTGTTGTCAGACTTTCTTTTATTGATTAGCAGCTTAACATTTATCAGCTCGAGCAGTTTATGGCTGCCATTTTGTGGAGTGATATTTCAGAGGTCAAGCTAATGCACCAAGTGGTTTTGTTTGCATTTCTAAAACTGGTCCTTGCTGGGCCATCATTATCTGCTTTTGCCTGCTTTGAGAGCTCAGGATGTAATACACAGAGCAAAAAGTAATGATGAAAATCTCCTCTTTTAGACTTTATCCAGAATTTCTGAATGAGAATTTATTTTTAAAAAGGTAGCAAGTGCTGTGATGACTTTTTGGGTTGGTTTTTTTTTGCTGTTTCCTTCTTACCTGAATCACCAGCAGCCTGGAAACATGAACATGACCATCAAATAAACAATTTTTTTAATCACCCCAAGAGCCACACATAACAGTATCCCAGAAATGAAATATTTTATTTATAAGGGGTTTGTACTGGTCATATGCCAAAATCTGACATTTTACATGTGTTGGCAAAATTTATCAAGCCGTTTTCCTGTGGAATTTTGTCATTGGCAGTGAACTAGCCAAATATGAACACTGTAAGAGCCTAAAATTTTAAAAACATAAAGACAAAAAACGATGAAGGGTAAATAAACCTTCAAGAGTTAAAGAAAGCTGTGACACCAGCACCATGGACATCACAACTTATTCCCACAGTTGTGATAACAAAGTGTTACCTCACAATATTTAATACACACTAACCCACCAATCCATATTCCTTCTCAACAAAGGGTTTCTGAAATAGGTTAGGTTGAATATGTGTGTGCTGCTTGACAACTGGCATTTCTTTGAGTTGACAGTTTTTAAAAGCACTTGATAACACTGTGCAATCTCTGCCATTGTTGTACAAAGAAAGCCATGGCTGTTTCCTGTGACTCTATATTTATGATTATATTTTCATTAAACTTGAGTTGTCTGTCAGCTTCTTATTTCACGAGCTGTTTTCATGTTGCAGCTGAAAATTTTCTAAACCAGTATCAAGGATTGACATGCAAAGTCAGAAGACAAATGCCTCATCAACTTGAAATAATGCATCTGGAAATCTAGCAACTCTGAATTTAAAGGATAGAGAAGTTGTGGAGAAAACACCAGCAGATTTCTTAGTGATAACTAGGATATAGTTAGGATGGCAGGATTTAATTCCCTTGGTATTTTTCAGGTGTGGCCAGAATAAAGGCCAGGTAACGAAGGAAAATAACAAATTAACTACTCCTGCAACTGGAATCTGGACTGAATTTCCCTTTGGTCAGCATGGAAGTAAATGGCCACAGACAGGACATATTTGTGGGATGCAAAGGGTAAATAGGTGTCATGGCAGCACTCACAAATTGTCATGTATGGAAGCCAGGGGTATTTTGTGGGCATATGGCTGACAATTTTCTAGACTTTTTTTACTTGGAGTTCAGAATGGGAAACACAGGAACATGAATCTGAATTAATTATTTAAAATATCAATATAACTCTTAATTATCTCCAATGAGGAGGCTTGGGGTTTTCTTGCATTTAAATGGCATCCATTCAGCTTCAGTGTATTTTACTTATGCATGACCTGAAGACCCAAATCTTTTGCTAATTCAAATGAATTTTCCTGTTTGTACTTTGTAGGTAAGCTCTTAGAAAATCTTAGAAAGCACAAATATTAATATTAGAATACTAGAATAGCACAATTAATATTAGTACGTTTACCACTTTCACCGCTCCAAGTGGAAGTGGTATGATGTTTACTAAATGCACAGACATTATACATCTCCTGTGGGTTAGAGTGCAACCAGTACTCATCTGGGCAGGTTTAATATCTGATCTGGAAGATGATTTGAGTGAAGAGAACTTACTGCTTTTATTTTAAACCTAGATCAGTTCACAAATGTAGGTTCCTTCACAAAGTTGAGAAGTTTGTAACCTGGATGAGGGGCAGAGGGAAGAAAAGAGAGCAGGGTGCTTGGCTGGAGATATCTCATTTGAATCTGATGATGGAAATCATCAAATGTGATGTAAACTTGATTTTGGTTGTCTCCAGTATCATGGGGTAAAATTCACTATGAATATTTACAATTTCCTCTCTCTGCTTTAACATTCTACTTTCATGCTAGAATTACTGGAGTGGGGATTAAGGGTAATTATCTCATTGCCCTTATAATAGAAAAGATCTTTTATTTTCCCTTTCTTTACCTTAAAAACATAAAAGTCAGGTGTGTTCACACTTTTTCCCTCCCTCTCCTAGGAAACAGATCTCATGACCTTTAACATCTCAATGCACCGCTCTTGGTGGCGGGAGCACGGGCCCGGCTGCATACGAAGGGTGGTGCGTCCTTCTTCCCCTGGCATCCTGGAGGATTACTCCTACGTCTCCGTGACAGGCTGCATCATCGATTTCCAGTACCTGGAGGTCATTCACAGCGCCATCCAAATACTCCTCTCCGTAAGTGCACGGTTCTTCTCGTACTGGGATTCCATCGCTCTTTCACACACAGCCTGCTGCTGTTGCGTGTCCTGGAAAGGGGATGTAGTGGCTCATAGATAGCCCAGGAGATTTTTAATTGTGTTTTGAATTAGAGAATTATATACACATTATTAAAATGTGCACTGTTCTTTTCTTTCCTTATATCTGTACAGGTATAGTACCCAATCTGGCCATAGCAGGGATAGGTGGAAATTAACTTGAGTCCTTGGCTCTCATTCACTGACATGTAGAACAAAGCAAAGCAGATTTGTCCAAAATTAATTTGCCTAAATCTTTCCGAAGTTCACAATCAATGACACCATTTATTCATCCCTGATTGTAAATGTATTTTACATTATATGTAGCTAAGTTTCTTCCCAGACTCAGCTATGGATTAATCATTGAAAAAGTTCAGAAGAATATTAGGAATTAGAGTATGTATTTACAACCATGTTATTCTTTCTCTCCTTGAACTCTGCATTATCAGAACATTCTACCTCCATTGACCAAATTTGTTCTAGCACCAGTCAAAAAATGAAATTACAAGAAGTTGTTATAAAAGCCTGCAGTGCAGGGAAGCGCTGGGACTCAATGAGTTGCTTTGGGAGAAACAACCCAGTCTTGGCCAGTTTTTCCTCTTAGCTGCTTCAGTTTGTGATTAACAGGTTGTTTGGCATGAGCTGTGTGTGATCTCCTGGAAGTGGTAGCTTTTTCTCTTCATAGCTGTGTGTAGTGCAGTGCAACTGGCTGACCTGAGTGGTTGCACATAGGATCAATCACCCCAGATGTCCAGACCTATTCTGAGAGAATAAATGCACATGGCTCATGTCCTAACCATGGCCACCAGGGCCTGTTAGACAGTGGGAGAAGAGGTGCAGTCTGCAGTCCACACCTGCTAGTCAGGTGAGCTACCTGGTCTGAGCAGCCAGAAGGGATGCATATTTCTGGTCTGTTCAGTATTTCAAGCTGATTTACTAACAATCTGGTTTATACTACCACTTGCAAAGTAAACAGCATAAATCTGTGAAATAAATCTCACTCCTTAATTTAAAATTATTTTTGAATTTAAATTTTCACTTTTCAGCATAAGGGTATTTCTCTTCCAAAAGGAAATAAATCAGTCAGTATATATGGTTACGTCTATCATTCTGTCCAGCTGTCTGAAAGTTCAAGATAATTCCTCTCCAGTACTAAATGCCTTTTGTAAGATGCCAAGTGCTTTTCCTTGCCACTACTTTTAGTCAAACTTGGATAAACTTGTACATCTGTGGTTAATGAACTTCCACTTGATGATCCAAGTGGAATTAGTGCACTTGGTTTGCACACCATTGACATCACCTACACCTTATCCTGGTCTATCAGCTTCTCAGGCATCACAGGGACATCACAAGACCTACACGAGTCTTCTCCTGACCATCCTTCAGGAGTCAGGCAGCAAAGACTTGGAGTCAGGATCTTTTCCAGTGAAGACGGAATTACTTTTCTTGCTACCTAGCCCTGTGTATGCCAACATTAATTATAACATTGCTGTGAAAATGGGCCTTCCAAAACAATTCTGCACACTCAGGCTTAATTGCATGCACCTTCCTTGTATTTGTGGGGCTCTGATACTCAAAGCAGGTTGCTTCTCCCTTGAGTTCATTTGCAGCAGATTTCCCTCTCAATGCAGTGTCATTCACTCTGCATCAGTGAGCCTGTACAAAGGAAAACAAAGTGGGTAATTTAAGAGGAGAAACCCATAAATATTTCAAGCACTTCCTCACTTCTATAAGAAAAACATGTATATGCTAAAATTTCTTCTAGTATTTTTTGTGATTATCAACAAATTTAGAATTCAATGGAAATACATCTGGTTGTTGATCACAGGAAGTGTTTTCTTATGCACTTATCAGTGCAGTACAGTTCTGTCAAATGGCAGGAGTACAAATATTAATATGAAAATAAACACAATTAATATATACAAACTAAAAATATTAAAATTAAAAATGCAGAAATTCTATAATAATTATAAATCATAGGATGTAACTGGCCTTCCCTTTCTGAAGAAGTGACTGATTGCCATGCTGGATTAAATAAAAATTCTGAATTTTCCTTAAACTGAAAATTTAAAATGTGCTAGGAACTCATAAGGCATGACTGTGAATTAAATAGTTTCCAGTTTCAGATATGGCTTTGATTAATATAAACAATGCTAAAATTAAAATACTCTATGGTAAGTAAGGTTTTCCTCCAGTTTTACTATCTTGCTATGCCATCCGTGACATGTTATGATTAACATACCATGAATCTGTACTTCAGTTTCCATTCTGAATTGTAGTTTAGGCTTGTTTCACGTCCTGTCCCACAAGACAGAAGTCACCACCTGGATTATCAAATAATTTGCAGTTTCCTTCCATTTCCTGAATACTACTGACTTGAGGAAGTTCCCATCCATTTTGAAGGCATAACTGCTTTCCTAATTGGGGTACCAATTTCAGTTGTTGGTTAAAAGGTTATCTGGTCAAAGGTTTGGGGAACTGTAGATCATAAGATCATTCTTTTTACCTTTTCCTGGTAGCTAGTCCCAAAAGCAGACTATTCCTTTTTGGACCTTACAACCTACTTAATTTTCATAACAGTTTTATGTAGCAATAGTAGTGTAACAAACCATTTTACAGTGTAACAAAAAACTTTATTGGCATAACAAATCATTTTATCATGCTAAGCTTTGTCCAAAAACTGGTACTGGGAATGCAAACACTTCCATTTGCTTGAGAGTTAGAGCCTCTGAAAGAAGAAACACCTCTGAGGGGTAAGTATTGGATACCTGTTGAGACATGTAACTCACTAGCAGCATTTTTGAAAGGTGGCTTTTTATTTTTATTTTTTTAACTGGTATAATGATTTTTATATGCAGAGAATGCTGCAGCTATGACTACATTAAACCCTGCTTCAGGAAATAGGCTTAACAGCCATTTGTTTAATTTTAACACAGTAAAGCTATTTTGATATCTGCTTTATAGTTGTTTCTAAAAATATATTTTTATTGGTGAAATAGTAACTTTGTATCTCATCTGGATTCTGGGTGCCTATTTAAGTGATTGGTAGTTGAAGATGTTGAACATTTCTTTAAATTGGAGGAGACTCAAGAGAAGTATGAGAGAATGGGATGCAATTAATAGTAAAGAATAATTGTAGTTAAATTTTGTGTTTAAAATCTATATTTATTTGATGTAGGGCATAATATATATATATTATTTTGAGGTATAAATTCTTCTGCACAACATCTTTAAAATGCAAGGCAGATCATCATTACAGAAACCTCAGTTTTCAGAGAACAAATTAATAGTACAGTCAAAATGGTGACAGCTTAGCATCTTTGAGAAAGACACTTCATACAATTTTTGTTGTTATTTGAAAATAGATGATGCACACTGAGACTGTTAAATGCCAGGTACACACTGGCTTCAATAGCCTGAACATTAAAAAGTTCTCCAAGTTATTGCAGAGAGCTTTGTGTTAGACCCAGAGCCTCATATGATATTAACACAGTGCAGCACAAAGCCTCAAGCCAGGGTTCACAGTGCTAACTCTGGAATTAGCAGCCACATAACTTCATCAGTGCTGAAGAAGCAGAATTAATGAATTTTGGTAGACCAACGGGTTGACACAGCTAGATGCTTCTGGGCCGGGAGACGTTACTTTCTTTCAGTGCTGAAGTTACCTTTCCTCCCATTCTCATCAAGGTATAGAAGGATAACCTAAAATCTAGACCACTGAAAGAAGGGGGAAAGCAAAGAAAGTGAAAACCCTAAGCCTAAAAACATGAAAAACATGGAAGCTCTTTGGCATGTTGTTGCAAATTCAGGATATTTTGAAGGAAGCTTGTAGTTTACTTTGTGGAGGTCCATCTGTTGCCTCTCTTAAGTGTCAATTATTGTAACCCTCAGGCTGCCTGCTGCACCTACAGAGAAGGAACAGCCACCAAAAAACCCCCAAACCCTCTCTTGCAGAGTCACGTATAAATTCAGACAAAGAATCTTCCATGATATAGGGAGATTAACAACATTAAAATTTTTCCATAATGAAGTAAAAAGCAGTGAGCATGTCTGCCTAAGGTAAAGTTATTGGTGGGGTATTGGCAGTATTATCACATACACTGCCAAGCATAAAACATACATTAAAATATCAAAATACACTACTTTCTACAGAATATAATGAAGTTGTAATGTCAGAAATACAAGAAAAAGCACTCCTGGTAGCCAAATTGGGAACTGGATGCTGTGGTCACTGTGAGCAGAGTCACCATCTGCTGGGGTGTATGTCCCAGAAAGATGCCTTCCCAGTGCTTCTTTCAACTCATGAATTTCTAAAAGTTGAATGCTTTCCCTAAGAGGCAACAAAATCACAAAATCACACAGAAGGGTTGAGGTGGGAAGGAATCTCTGCAGGTCATCTGATCCAACCCCCCTCACACTTAGCTGGGTGCACCCAGAGCAGCCTTTCCAGGACTGTGTCCAAACAGCTTTTGAATATCTCCAAGGAGAGAGACTGCACAATCTCCATGAGCAATCTGTGCCTTAGCTTATTAACCCTCACACTGAAAAAGTGTTTTCTGGTGTTCAGAGGGAACCTCCTGTGTTGCAGTTTGTACCCATTGCCCCTGGTCCTGGCACTGGGCAACACTGAAAAGAGCCTGGCTCCATCCTCATTACCCCCTCCATTCAAGCTCAGCAGTGCTGGCAGGATCACCTCCCTTCATCTGCTGGCAGTACTTTGCCCAATACAGCCCAAGCTCTTTCTTAATTTTCTATAAAAATGGTCCCTACCTGCCCAAAAGATTCATAATTATTGATAGAAATTGATGCTAAACACTTTTAAAAATCTACTTGCTAGTATTCTTAGGCTTGTCATCCATACATTTGCAGGGTTATCCTGCTTTAATTAACCAGGTATGAGGATTTCAAATATTTTGAGTTTTGATTATTATTATTATTATTATTTTTATTCATAATAATGAAATCATATGTGTCATAAAGATCATTGCAATATCTGGTTTGTGAGGACTCTATTCCTCTTACTTTTTCCTCACAGTTCTCTGATGTTCTCAATCTCTATTCTTCTCTCCAGTACACACAAGCATCACATCCATAGGGAAATGATAAGCAAGGATCTGACTTAATTTCTGAATATCTATCACCAGTCAGTGCCTCATACTGACCCCATGCAATTGTCTTGCTTTGTGAATTATTTCTGCCCTGCTGTCTTCAAAGAATCTGCCAAATGTTGATTGTTTGATGTAAGAATTTATTATGACATTTGGTAGACCTAAGTGCTTTTTTTCATCATCAGAGAAAAATAGAATTTAATTTTAAAAGGTATTTAGCACAACAGACATTAAAATGGAGGTTATGAGTCTTGTCTAAAAAATTAATCAAGGGAAACACTGTGACTACTGAGCTATAGAAACTATGATCATGGTCAGTGCTGGAGTGGCTTAATGTATTTCAGGTCATTGACCAAGCTTTTACTACTGACCCATACATTTGAATGCTTTTTGGGTTTATTTGGATGGCTCTTCCTCTATCCTTGATGTTTAGATGACCTTCTCTATGCCATTGGGAAAGCTCCAAGAATTGCTCCAGAAGAGGTTGCAAAGCAGCTTTTGCCCCTGCCTTCAGTCAGCCAGAGCTGCAGTTTGGTTCATATTTATTTAAATGTAATTTTTTATTTAGTGATATCAATATATAATGTGGCTCCTCTGGGATATTGCAGCAGCCCCTTTTTTCCCATTAGTTATGGCCCTGCTATTTTTATAATTGGACAGAAAAGAATGCAAGGAAGCATATCATATGTGTTGTACTCTAAAGAAAATCCCTGTAGGGGCTGACGCCAGTGCTCAGGCAGGTTCCTTGCTCTCTTTCCTTGAGTGACATGTGATTGATTCAGAAAACCAGTCAGCATTCACATGGGATAAAAAAGCATGAGGTAATTTAGAGTTAAGGGCTACAGGAATGGCACATGAGTAAAATGTATTTGTCCCGAAAGTACGCCGTATTTTCTTTAATTTTAGTTTGCACCCTTTCCACACTTTTCCTTTAGAAAATGGTTTGTCTTCTTTTTCATAATAAACAATTGCAAAGTGGTGTGGATAGAAATTAACTTTTTTCATTGTCTGCAGAGCTGAACTTCAACATTTCTTCAGAAAAGGGTATGAAAGATAAGCAGGTTCTTCATCACAACTGTCATCATAATCATTATCATCACAACAACAATAAACCCAAAAATAGCCAGGAACACTTGTCTCTTGGCCATGTGAATAGACAGTTATGGTGAGCTGTTCCTTCTCACAGATTTATTGGTAGGTTTAGTGACATCACCAGATTATTGAAAATCAGAAGAATTTTGTCAACCTGAGCAATATTACAGCGGAGTTGTGAATCTCTGAAACAGATTGCAAAGAGGCTATAGAGGCTTGTGCAAATTTGACTTTACCTCCAATGCTTTGTTGTAGTTGTGTCATTGTGTTTGTATCATAATCTATGCCTTGTGCAATTCCTCCAGTCTTTGTGGTATTGGTACAGGGATGCATACAGGCCATTTCACCTTTGCTATTAACAAGCCTTCAGTGTTAAAAAAGTATAACCAAGAGAAAGTGCAGATACAGCCTCTCACTGTTTTTCTAACATTCTAGAAATGGCCTTATCCTTTCTTGCTAGATTTAGTTAGACATCATTATTCATGGTAGTGTGTAGATAGTAAAATGCATAAGTATATTTGTCTAATTACCAGTCTGGGTCAATAAAGCAACTATGTGAGACAGGATCAAAACAAATCTGTAGTTTTTTTTATCTCAGTTGTCAATCCAGGGATGTCTGCTGTTTCAAGTAGCTCTTTTAAAGGGACTGGAAACCATGATATTACAGCGACTTGCATTTCCATTCATTAACTCTTATGATAAGGATTTTTCAAAAAAGACTTGGCCGACTTCTGCACCAGAGCTGGCTGAGACTGAGGGGATGGCAGACAACAGTTCAAACATTAGCAATATAGAAGTGCCCTCACCTTGACAGTTAATCTACATGAGAACTTGATTGTTCTACATGTTTTCTAGTACTTGGTATAGAGTTGTTTGCCATTTTACACAACATTGAAAATTACTGTGACAATTTCTGAATTCTCAAAAATGTTAGTGAAATTCTGTGCAGGAATTCTGAAATACTTTTATTTACACCAAAGTATTTATAGTAAAAATAAAACTAGACTGTTTATTTTAATTTTTATGGAGCTCATTAATATTTCAGTGCAAATTATGCAGAAGAACAGGAAGTAAATGGGAGGTTTGGAAAATAGTTGGTTTCCCCCCTTCAACCTCTGCCCATAATTGCCATGCCCATGGCAGAAACACTGCAATAGACTAAATGTCTGCAACTTAGTTACTGCAATTCTCAGATAGATACTTTCATTTCCATTCCTTTCATTCATTTGACTTCATTTCTGAAGTAGCCCTGAACTAGCACTGAGCAGGGAACTGCAGCAGCTCCACGTGCAGTAAACATGGTGATCACAGATTCCAATACAAGTTGAGTATCTCTGCAAATAAGCAGGACAGGTGGTGAAAGAGGTAAAGACAGATTAAAGTGCCTCAGTAAACTTGTATGCCTCCATGCTATCTTTAGAGCCGAGCAGAATGGTGAATGTTGCACTAGGCATGTGGAAATCATAAGAGAATAAAGTGAAAAGTGTAACAGAGATTGCCAATCTAAAAATTGTTTTAGAGAACACGTAAATCAAACCATTTTCATTCAGAAAAGTGAAAGCAGTATTTGCTTTGAACTTGAGGGATATTTTCTTGACTATATCATTGGAAACCTTTAACTCTTTGATGGACTACTGGGACACCAAAGATTCTGGAAATTCAGAAAGCCAGAGCACATTGTTTCCTAAGATATTTGTCTTCATGCCTCTTGGGACACTCACGAGCTTTCAGCAGCCTGTGGGAATCAGTGCATGATAGTTTACTTGGAAGGTGGAATAAAATTTGTACCTTTCTGCCAAGCTGCAATTCAGTCCAAAGAGCTTTGCTGCATCAGGTTTGCTCCAGCTGTGAAGTTGATAAAAAAACCAAGGAAATTAACTCCTTCTCTAAGCTAAGAGTTTACATGATGATTGACAGCTCTGGATAGGCTTGACTTTGCTGTTCTGTTTGGTTTGGTTTGATTTTTTTTTTTTTAATTTCCAGAGAACACAGTTCTTGATTTTTTTCTTGATTTTTTTCTTGATTTTTACATGCAGATATGATCTTAAGTGAAGTTATTTTACTGTTTTACTGATTCCTTAGCCTGCACATATAGTGTAAAAGACACAGGCAAACCAGAAGTGAGCCTCCCACTGCAGTCTCACTGAGCCTAACAGCAATAAATGTGTACTCTCTCCTGCTCAGCAGCATGATTCTTTCTGCATATTGTAGTTGATGCCCATGTGCCCAGACTTTCTTATGTGGGGGGAAAATATCCTCTGATTAAAACCCATCTCTGTGTGAGCTTCCACTGACAGGACATTTTTCTTTTAATAATGTACTAAATCCACAGCCTAGCTCTGCCACTGAAATTTGTTGCCTGAATGTGACTGGACTGCAGAAAGAATTCTTTTCTCTCAAATGCAGTTCCCAGTGATTTGCAATGCTCTCTGTTTTTACCTAGGGAAATAGGAAATGCCAGGGGAAGGATTTCACTAAACAAGCAGTGAAGCAACCCATACTCCTCAAGATTTGAGGAAAGTATTTGATTTTCACTGAGGAAGGAAGTCAGGGTGCGCTCATAGAACTACTTGCTCTCTCTGCTGGTTTTGCATTGGAGCCACCCGTGGAAGTGATTTTTTTCTGAGAGGAGCTTCTGAGAGCTTCTTTGCCACATCAAGCACGGTCTCCTCCCTGTCATCCCACTTCTATCTGCTGCCCTACAGTATCTAGCAGCGTGTGATAACATTTGGCCAACATTGAACCCACCACATTAATTGGTGCGTTGGCTGGGAAATCTCAAATTGGCAAACCAAAACCACTCCACTCTCAGAACTACTCACAGAAAGACAGATGAGGTTTTCTAGGAAAATAGATTTTGATACAAGAAGATTGCAGAGCAGAGTAAGTTTTAAAAGCCCTGTGTTCTGCAAATGTTGCCTTCATAGATTTTGTAGCTAAGTCTTCTTGCCCAAATTCTGTAATAAATCGGCTCATCTTGTGACCATTCTTTGTTCGCTATCTAGTATTATGGAAACTGTTAAAAATGTAACTGTTTTCTTTATATTCTTCAAAGCAGAGCAGGGAATCTCACCAGAAGTGTGAGGTCTAGCTCAGGATGTTATTTCCCGTGTTGCACCCATGTTGGTGACACATGGGCATGGTGGACTTGTCAAGGGACTGTTCCATCCTTTGGCATGAGCACTTATCTCCTCTCACCTCTCCTGTGGAAGGTGCTGGGCATAAAAAGAGCCCAGTTCTTGCAAAATCCTTGGAGACATTGTGTAGAGAATGGCACTGAGCTGCAGTAGTGATGCAGGCATTGTTCTGCTGCTTCTGAGCCTGCAAAAGGGAGGAAAGTGGGGAGGGATTGTAGACAAGGTACCAGGGATTATAGACAAGGTACCAGAGTTTGGGTGCCGCTGCAATATACCAAGAGACACTAGTAAGAAGTTTGTACATGAGTGCAGTCAAGATACATGCTGATAAAAACCTAAGAAATGATGCTTTACAAAATCACAATAGTAAGTTACATAGAGTTATCTAATGGATTTGCCTTTTTTAAAGTTTGAATTTTTCAGTGGTTGCCTAACTTGCCTAAGTTAGACACTTTCAATACACTTTTATAGAACAAAAAAAGTGAGTCTTGTCATTGAAAGAAAAACAACAAACACACATGAGGACAGGTTGTGTGAGGGTATGTCCAGGAATAAGTAACTATAAGGATTTTTGTGTTCTCTGAAGGTTCAGAATAGGTAGACACTGAGTGAAATGGATACTTGAGGCATTTCTTTGCTGTGTTTTGATTATGATCTAAATAGGTAAGATTTTTAGAGGTCTTGAAAGGGAGACTGATCTAAATTACTTTCAGTTTGTGAGTTTTTATGTGATGTCAGTAACTGTTCTGAAAAAACAAAATCATCTTAAAGTAGAAGCCTGAGAAGCAAATTTCATTTCTTTTCACATATGTAGAAGGCTTAAGTTCAAACAGTTGTTCCCAGGGAAGGAAAACAATGATGAATAATGGTGTTGTTCCATAATGCTGATGTTAGTCTGAAAATGATAATTAAATAAATCAGGTGTGGCAAAAGACATCTGCTGGATCTGTCTGAATCTACACTATAAGTAAAGATTTACCAAGAAATCATTCCTAGTGATGTGAAACTTTCTAGCTTAACATTCCATTACCTCCTATGTAAATTAATGCTACATAGATTAATTGATAATCATTGTGAATGACAGTGAGAAATGATAGGTAATTAAACAGCCTCTTAAAAGAACATGATTGTTTCCATTTTTACTTGTGATTTATTTTTATCTTGTTACTTAACTTATACCTGATATATTCACACACATACATGCATAATATAAAAATATTGTATTAATTAAAATATAAAGATCAACATAAAAAAGTAAAGTTACATCCTGGTCCGTTATACCAGACAGCTTGAGTGTTTATTCACTCAAGTAATTCAGTAATATGCTGATTCCCAGAAAGAGTTTTCAAGAGTGAAGTCCTGTGGGTATTTGAAATATCCTCGTCATTGCCTGGAGGTTTTTCTTACAAAGTTTGTCTTCTTGGTATCTCTAACCACTAATGGCCAGGGGCTGCCAAGTTCCCTTCCCTGGATACTGAGATTTTTACCTTGGCAGGCAGGAGTGAACTGGAAAGACCCAAGTGTTTCATTGTTACTTCTTCTCCCTTTCCTCTTCCTGGGACCATGATTCTACCAGTAACCTCACATAAAGATGCTCTCCCCAAACCAGCCCACAGAGGAGCTGAGTCTAGAACACAACTGGTTTGCAAGCTTTGCACTTCCTTTACTTCTCTGCTTTATTTTCTTATTTTCTCTACCACATTTGCAGTGAGATCTGGCTTAACTATGAAGACAGACATCTTTTCCTTCCCTGCCAGGACTCTGTCTTTGCTTTAGGCAGCTGAAATCAGCTTGCTGTATGTTTTGTAATGGATACGAATGACCAAGAGTGGGAGTGAGTTAGGGAAATCCACTCCATGCTGGGATTACCCACTACTTACTGATCTCACACATAAGAGGCTATGCTAAAAGGTGCAGTTGCAATTTTTTGGCTCTGGTGTTGATTTCTCTCTTCTTTTGCATGTGCTTATCTTGTTTTGCCTGAAAAGAGTCTTAGGCCTAATTAACAATAACAGCAACCCCAGACCAGCTTAGAAAGCAACTTTAGGGCTATTACTTAAACTTTCAAATAGAGAAGAGGATTACTTCTTAAGAAAAAAAACCACACAAGTTTTCTAAGGTAATTCACATCAGCTTCCCCAGTAAACGTGCTTCAAAATTCCCTTTCTCACTCAAAATGCAGGACAGCATCTGGGACTATGTATGTGTCATATTCCATGGTCCCTACACAGGGTCATTGGTTCTTAGATTCTTGGAGTCATAGAATGGTTTGGGTTGGAAGGGATTTTAAAGGGCACCTAGTTCCCACTTACCTTCCACGGGCAGGAGCACCTACCAAGTTCAGCACACATTTGAAGCTTCCCCTTCATTATGAAAGGCAGTGAGTTTACTGCCTATGTTAGCAGAAAATGAACCATCAATGTGATTCTTGACCAAAACCAAGCTATAAAAGAAAAGAAAATTATCTGTGCTCCATTTTTAGAGCATATTCATTTGCAGGCTCAAACTGCAGCTTCATTTAAACACACTTCAGTCTTCAAAAATCAGCCTTGTTATCTGTGCTGTCTTGTTCACTGTAATGTGGACCATATCAGCCTCATGCTACCAAGCTTTAACAAGTGGTACAATTTATCAATAGACAATCTGGGACAGGCCCTTACAAGCAGAAAGCTTAATAGATATAATTTAAAAAAAATTGTGGTTATCTTGAGAAATATTCCTATTACAAGATTTTTTTTGCCTTAGCTTTTTTATTTGCTTTTGCAAATCCTACATAGTGATGTAAAGATGGTACTTTAATCAGGGCTTGTTATGCCTGAGAGTTTGTCTGGTTTTTTTTAACCAGAGAATTTTTCTAGTGCAAGCTAGAATACTAATATAAAATTGTATTGACATGGTGCAATGTGTAATTGTATTAATATCGTCATATGATATATAATTAACAATAGTAATACTATAACTCTCACTAGCAATCTTATCTAATTACAATATGTTTGAAGCCATTAGATACCAAGGAAAAAAGCACAAAAGACTTTAGAATATTTTTAATCTGCACATCTTTCCACTGGTAGCTAAAATGGATTATAAAAGTCCTAGAAAGAGCAGTTTCCCATTCTCCTGAAATGCTCTGCTTTCTGTATCAGTCATACTTATTAGCAGGATGCCCTCATGCTTGCAACACACTTGGTGTGCATTGCAGACTTTCAGTAGCCCTGTCTGGACCAATGAACCCAGCAGGGCCAGAAAATGAGTTTGAGCATCGTCCTCTGGTTTTCCCATTGTGTGTGCACATTACTGTCATGTTTTTTGCAAGGTCCTAGAGTCCAGCTGTGTGCTGGACATTCTGTCCGGAAGGATGATGTGACAGGCGATATCAAAAGCTTTACTGAAACCTGAAAAAGCCATGTTGACCACCAATGCTGGACACAGCACAGGTCAGGAATTGTGCCCAGGAGCCTGGGCAAACAAGCCCACCCTGTTTTGTCTGTGCTGGGAGAGAGACAAGGAAATATGTAGGTGCTGAGGTGTGAGCCATGGCAGACACACCACTGACCCTGGGGTGGCTGGCATTGTGGCTTGGGCTGTTTTATTTACTCCTGCCATGTCATCCATGGAAGCAAGAGTGCTGTGGAGTTTCTTTGCTTGGGCTTTCTGTGATTCAGCATCACAAATGGGACATTTTTATGGTGTTTGTGCAGTCACAAAAGCTGTTTGGGGTTTGGGACTGTGTTGGTCGTTCTGATCCCTCTTCCCCTGTGTTCCACACTGCCTGTCTGGTTTTCATTGTCCAGTATAAAGACACTGCACTGGCCAGTTGTGAGATTGCACACAGCCTCACATTAATGAGAATTCATACTTCACCACCAGGGATTCCTGAGGAAATGTACTCAATTTCACAGGAACACAACTGCCTGGTACCATGCCCACAATTTCATACAAACTCTTCAGCTCCCTTATCAAACATGGGGAGATGTCCAATTTGCTCTTGTAATAGAGTGCCTGAAAGAGTTAGGTATTTGCTTTTAGTTTTAAGCCTTTCAGAAATTCTTCTTACTTTAATGATTTGTGGGTTTTGTCCACAGACAATGGATATAGGACTCCATAGGAGGTCTGTAGGCAAAAAGGATAAATAAGGTTGTAATCTCTTAGGTGCTTGTTTCTTCATGATCTGAAATTGGAAGATTCTCATACCTCGGGGCTAAGAATATTTTATAGTTACTGGTGTTTTCTCCTTTGGTCTGTTAGTTTCAGTTTGAGGTGCTGCTTGAAAACAGCTGATGTGGGATTTTTCTTTTTCATAGGGGAGTAATGCATTTTTATTAAAATATTGTAAACTAACACCACTAAAACACACCACCTTTTTCACCAGAAATAATTACAATGTAATAAATGGAAATATAGAGTTGTACAGCTGATGCAAGTGAAAAAAAAAAGTCCCTAGGTGATCATTGATAAAGAATTTATGTAGGAAACAATAAATAAGGAGAAGATTGTGTAGAGTTTGCAGTTTCCAGGATTCTCGTTTGTTTCCTAGCAATTTTGTTGAACCTGCAGCACTTGTTGCAATAGACAATGTGTTTCTACACACTCAACTCTTTGTAGCATTTTACAGACGGAATGAAAAGAGTATTCCTTCTGGTAAAAAGGAGTGAATCCACACATTAGCTTTGTAGGGTGCCAGATTTCATGAAAGACCAAAGGAGTATCATCATGATATATTTATTTCTAATTACATATTTAACTGCATATCAAGTCATATGAGGAAATAATGTAATCCAGTAAAAAGGCTTTATTCACTTAAAGCTCTCCTAACTTGAATATATTTTGCTGTTTGAAATGCTTTGAATAGAAATGACATTGGAAAGTTCTTGATCTCCAAACACTTCCAAACCAGCTCTTTTGGTTCCATATTAATATTCTTGACCTCTTTCTTGGGGTTGAAAGACTTCGAGCAGTAGAGCTTTACCTTTTGGAATCTCCTTTAGAGCCTGAATGGAGATTCAAAGACTTCAGGGAGGGAATGAAGAAAACTGCCAGATGAAGAGAGACTGGACTTCTCTGCTCCCTGTCATCTGGAAACATTTTTTCATTGAACAAAGGCGTTTTACAATTGCAGCTGTTTCTTTCCTCCCTCGAGCAAGTCACCTCAGGCACCACATCATCCCACAAAGCCTGCAGACAGGTGACAGGAAACCTGGGGACAGACTGCCTGCTCTCGGCCCCATTTTTCAGTCTTGGGGATCAGAACAGGCAAAAATGTCCTGCAACTTGGGGGTCTGACCTTGCTTTTGTTGACACCTGCATTGCAGACTGATTGACAATGACTATCTCATGCATCAGAAACAATCACATTCCTCTGGCTGCTCCTGCTTCAACACCAACACCTGCTCTACAGATTAGGAGTCTCTGATCTACAGAGGAAGAATTTTTTAACATGGTGGAGATTGATGGCTTCCATCCGGTGAGAAATTGAAGCACTTTATCATGAAAAGTATGGGAGAGAGACACAGTAAATAGAAATATCCTCAAATGAGTTGGAATCTTTGTAACTTAGCCTGGTTTAGATGAGTTGAAGTGATGAGGAGGGTTTTACAGAAATTTTTCAAAGAAAGTATGAGCTTTGATTTGGCTTTTACTTGAGCAAAATTAAATATGCAAACAAAGCAAGTGGGATGTGGGATTATCTGTAGAGCTTTGAAGTGGCAGTTGGAGGGTGTCCATTCTTATGATCCAACATATTCTAAACAATAAAGATAAAAGTAATGCTTTACATGGAACATCATCTGTGCCTTCAGCATATGCAAAGACTTTGCCTTGAAAAGTTTTGCACATTTCCATGGTGAATTAACCCCCTTTCTTTTTTTTTTTTTTTTTTTTGTCAGATTGCCTTTCATTTGAGGAAACAGAGGCTCTTGAAAATGAAAGTACATCTGCACAGTGTACACTCCTTTTCTCACTGCTTTCATCTCTTATTTTTCAGTTTCTAATTTGTGGCTGAAATCAGCATTTCAGTCCCTGGCTCAGTTTATGATTTTCCGATAAAAGAGAACTTTCAACAGCAAATAAACTGAATGCTGGAGAACAAGCAGAAAAAAAAATACAAGAAGACAAGACCCATTTAGGGCTGAGCTTGGCTGTTTACATCCATCAGAAATAGCAGACCTTGCCAATTGCTCCAGTTATGAATATGTTAAATTGAAACTCAAAACCTACACCTGAGCCATATTCATTCTGAACATAAAATAGAGTAAGAAAAAGCAAATGCAGTATTCCTTTTTTTGAAACTGTAGAGTTAAGTTATTTTTGTGGATTTCCTCTGCTTAGTGGTACAATTCCCTACCAGGAGCAAAAATATAGGATGTATATTTATAATATATTGATTTGCCCTTACAGAACACATTTATGTGAATATAAACTATACAGCATATAGTTTTGTCCTTGAAGAATACTTGCACTTCTAATCTGCATGATGCCAGGTCCCTGGGCACTTGCAGTCTTACATTGCCAAGTTCAAATTCTAGGTGCTTCAAGGAGCTCAGGTAGAAATTTGAAAACAAAAAAGGTGTTTTGTGATTGTGTTCCATCAGACAGACAATATAAACACAGGAGCTGGGCTGGTTTACATCAGAATGCATTTGGTTATTCACCACACAATGGACTGTATAATCCTTTAAATATTTATGAATAACCCACAGAGGATTTACTCTTTCTTCCAGCATGTGGAGATTTTATAACATGCACCATGTTAGTTCCAACTAAACCCTAATGTTTTGCTTGCTACTTAATACTTCGAACAGCATGGCTCTGCATCACATATGCCTATTCTCTGGACAGTTACCCACAGTGTTTTGGGGTGTAATTCAGGAAGAACTAGGCTATGACCACGTAATTCTCAAAGCCAATACATGCAGCATATATTGGAGAGGATGTAAGGTAGGAACTGCTTTGCATTTCGACCTGAAGTAGCATCAGCTGAGCTCTGTGGATTAGTAGTTTTTAAATGAGTAGTTCACATTGAACAATAATCCTAGTGAAAAGTAAAGGAGACAAATAAATAAAATTACAAAAAAAAATATAATCACGTTAGACTTTATTGGTTAGATTGCTATGGGTAAAATGGCTTTAAGAATGCCAGCTGGAACTTTGTGAGCCTTATGGTCTGCAACGCTGCCCTGCTCCTGAAGTGGTTCTTTCATTTAATTTCTGATATTGTCACATGGACTATGCTCAAGTCAAATTTATTAGTAGTATCTTTCAACTGAGAGTCATTTCAATGCTTCCCTCACTGACCTTGCTATGATTCACCTTTCTTCATCAAATAGACTAATTTGCTGTCTTTGGAGAGTAAGGCATTTACTCACTTCCCACTTTTTCTCTTACCTGTCAACTTTAGGACTTTTTTTCTACATTTGTCTGTTGTTCTGAACTGAGGACCAAGTCATTGATGTTCCTTTTTTGACATTTCTCTTTTCTACTCATCAGTCATGCAACTCTGAAGAGTGGACATAGGCAAAAATCATTAGCACCAGTTTATGTGGAACCCATGGGAACACGAAAGCATTTGGTGTATAACCTCAATATAGTTCCTTCAATAATACTCTTGGAACAGATACCGTGCAGTTATGTTCATGTTTCATTTCTGTTGCAAGACATCTCTCAATCATGCCAGCTTCTTGTGCTGGGGTACACGTCAGGGAGACATCTCCACCTACATGATCTGGATTGAATCTGCATGAATCTGAACTGGAAGAGGAACTCCTGCAGGACACATGAGGCATGAGAGCCTGAAACAGGCATTCAGCTGATGGATCAGACCAGAACCAGTCTATAAGTTAAAGGCAAACCAAACCAGAAGAACCTGGCATGTGTGGAGCTAGGGTATGAGATTCTCAGGTCCAGCTATTTGACTATACAGTTCTGTGCCTGTTTTTCTGCACCTCTGGCTAGTGTAGGCACATCCCTGGTCATCACTGTCGTTAAGGCTGCCTAGCTTTACAAAATATCATATAATCCTACCAAATTTGAGACATTCTGACTAAAATTTTCCCTAGTATGATAATGCCTGAAGCTTAATTTGCTCAGCTATCAAAATTTTCTGAGCATGAGACTGAGATAAAATATTCTACCGTACCAATCAGAAAAAACAAGATCTTTGTTGTGGAGCAGGAGTTTGAAGTCTGCAGGGAGGAAGAGATGAGGGAAAGTCCTCAGTATTTTTGCTCTCTTGACTACACAGAAATGTGGTAGAATCCTGTTTCAGTAACTGCTCTTAAACAAGCTACATTCATTCTCTGTTTATCCTTTGATCATCATTATTATTATTAGATTGGAGTAGATATTAGAAAAAAAAAATCTTAACGGTCAAGTATTGGAACAGGGTGCCCAGAAAAGTGTTGAAAAAAATGTGCAGCTGTGGAGCTTCAGGAGATGGTTTAGTTGTGAGCCTGGCAGTGCCAAGGCAATGGTTGACCTTGATGGTCTTAGGGGCCTTTTCCAACCTTAACGATTCTATAATTCTGTGTTAATTCAGAGCAGGCTTCATCCCTTAGGGATATCTTGCACTGACACCAGAGACGAGTTGCAAAGGCCCAGCAGCAAATTGTTCACTTAGAGCAGCTCCTCCAGGAGTGATCAAAAGGCATTGCCTCATGCTTTTGCTGATGACAGTGAGGAGGCAACGTAAGCAAGGACTCACAGAGAAGGCAGAAAAGTGAAAAATGTGTGGAGATGCTTCTAACATCAGGTGTGCTCTTTAGAGAAGACATATAAGCTAACTCTAAGCAGTACATTCACAAAGTATATGAAAGTACAGATTTCTTGTACATATTTTGATCCATCCTTCAGAGTTACTGTTAAGCACCTTTCCAAATCAGTACCTGAACTGTCGTGCACGCCTAACCTAGCCTGACATTTCTAGGTTAAGTGTTAGCTCCAGTTAGTGTGTCTGAACTCAAGTGAAAGAGCATTACTAATTAAGTACCAATTTTGAAATACCCCAATTCTCTTCACTGTTCTTCTGTGCATTTATGTAGACAGTAATTGACACTGGGCTGTCTCATATCTGTTCATATTTAGGACTAATTGCTGTTTACTCTTTCTCAAGAAAAAAAAGGATGCAAAGACTGAGAAGAATTGATAGTTGCTGCTCTGGTGACATGTACTGTACAATCTAGGGCAAATTATACTATCATTCTTTTTTTCCTTTGTAGTGTCTTTGGTAATCTTTCTCTCATTTTTCTGATACTGTAAAAAATATTTAAGAACTTCAGAAGGTGATGAGCACCTCTGAGACTGAACTCTTTGATATAAACGTGTTGGCTGAGTGATTCTGTTTGTACTTGTCTAGGTAAGCATAGTGCTGGTGCTTAGCAAAAAGAAACACCCTCATCTGCCAGTGAGTGAAATAAGACAGCCCTGGAAGAAGGGTGCTCCATACAGCACTGGCCAGGGTCCTTGTGTGCACCACATGATACTGTAAGGTATTTTTTCCCACTCTTTGCTATTTTCATTTCTGTGGTGAGCGATTGCTTGGGCACAGTGTTTAGGCTTTCTTCAGTGATATGTTTCTGAAAATAAGTAGTCTGTTTAAGAGAGAGTGGGTCATTGCTTTCAGCAGTCTGTTTGCCTGATGATGGGCTACTGTCATGCAAGCACAAGACATGGTCTGTAGTAATCAGAGACTTAGCAGATCTTCTTCTGGATAATTTAGTGACAAAACCCCCACATTGTTTAGATACTGAAATGAATTTATCTTGGAAGTTATAATCCTGAATAAATAAGAACACATTGCATTTGTCATTTCCTAATTGGCATTTTGATTTTCTCTGAACATTCATTCACTCCAGTTTTAGTAGTGTCTCGTCTGTGAGTTATGATTTGCAGTGAGGCCCGTGGTACGAAGCAGACAGAACAGTGATGCCTGTCACACAGGCGTGTACCACTGCTTTTTAACTACCAGGCAAAGATTTAAATGAGCAAGCAGCCTTCAATGAAAGCATCAATCTCAGTAAGCAGTAAAAAACCTGCTGTCATTAACGCAGTTTCAGCTGAGCAGACATGCTCAAAGCAATGCTGAAGATTTTGAAACTGGGCAAGTACAAAGCATCAAAGGAATGCACAGACACCATAGAAATTCCTCATGGCTTTTTGTTAGAAAGTACATCACAAAGACAGAGGACAACAGTATTCAGCTAAAGAGAATTTTCTGGTTCTTTTCCACCATTAATATCTATGATTGTGCATTCAGAGCCTGGGTCTGTTAACGTGGAGAGAATATTTAGAAGGCCCAACTACTAGCAGTAAGTAATTACAAATTGTTTTTTCTCACATTCATTTACAAATGTTATGTGAATAGACTGTGATCTTTGTGCTTTTATTACAGAAATTTGTTCAGGAAATCATCCACATAAATAAATTTTAGACATAACTTTTTGACTGTACAAATTATAATTATTGGCTGAAAATGGGTTATTCAGCCCTGTGCTTTAAGCCCAGTTCTGTAGTTATATGAAAAAGACTATAATAGAGAAGAGTACTATTAAGATCAAATGCCAAAAGCCTTGATTCTCTCAGGGAGTCAAGAGGAAATTTCTTGTGGGAAAGAGATGGTTGGTGAGCCCTATGGCATCAGAACCATTCTGATTGTCTTCCTGTCCTTCTGAGCTCTCAGACTCTTTACTCCCACCCTGCTACCCCCTACTGCTCAAAATGGGACAGGCATGGAAAAATATGCAAATACCTAGAACTTCCCTAAGCCAACAACACAGCCATGGCACAGCACTTGTCTTCTTGACCACTACATAGGACTTTTTGGTTTTGTCCTTCTTTTTCTCCGTGACCAGGGTTAGGGGACTTCATAGGCTGCCCAGGTTAACATTCGAGGGGAAAAAGAACATTTATGGCAACAGGCAGAAAAGAAAAACTAGCAAAGAAGAGAGTTGTCTTGTGGTTGCATGTAGGGACTCTACTTTGAGCAGACATGAAGTAGTAAAAGATGAGTTATCCAACTTTTATTTGTAATTTTTTTGTAGTCTGAAGAGCCCCATGTGTTGGTTTGCAGGAATGAGAATGAACACCATGGTGTCCTGTATTGTCTCTGCATGGAGCCCACCCTGCCAGGCCCAGCCATACAGCTCTCCTCATCCTGCTGCCATTTCTTTGCACTTTCCTCTTCTATATTAGCTCTGGAGTTAATAACAACAACCACCCTGCCCTGTTTTCTTGTTGTCTTTCTGCAAAGAGCTCTTTGTTGCCTTTTTTAAAAGGCACTTCCAAAGAAACAACAACTTTGAGGAATGCACAAGGAATAACTTGCTTTGCTTGGACCCTTTTTACCACTGCTATCCACCAACCCATCAGTAGGTCATGGAGACATATAGGCAGTAATTAGCACCTACAGCCTAGGAGGAATTCCTTAGTTCTTTCCTCCTGTTATACACCATATACACATTTTGCTTTTAGCTTCCTAACACACTTCATGCATTTCACAAAAAGACATATGTGTGAAAACACTGCTCAAGCTCCCAGAATTCTAGAAAGCCTTTGGAATACATATTTATGAAATATCCAAGAGAAAGCAATGAATGGACATTGACTTATTATCTTCTTTGTATCTTTTTCCTGTGAGAAAGTAGTCTATGGGGTTAATTTACAGCAGACATAGCTGCTGGGGAAAACAGGAAAATAAACAACTGACCTTGACATATGGCCATGGAAACAAAAAACCTGCTCTCAGTTTATCCTTTTCCAGTCTGCAATGTTTATAAGTATGGCTCAGCACTACATACGTTTGCTGGAAAAAAAATTACTGCTGCCAGCAATGCTTTCTTTGGTAATTTAATATTTGTTTATTTAGCACATAATATTTGTTTAATAAGACATTACTGAATAAGTGAAAAATATTCTGTGGTATTTCAAAGAGATCACTGGGCCTTGCTTTCTCACTGAGGCGAGATCAAGTAATGTTTGCCATCTTTTATAGTTGTTCATGCAATCTGTTCTGCAAAGTCTGGCTATGCCACCATTTCCAGTCTTCCTAGTTAAAAATTCTTATAGATAGAAAGTTTTCTAACCTAAATGTTCTTTACTAAAATTGAAGAACACTTTCCTCCCACTTTTTTCATTCAATGGACCACGGAAATTTTTTTTCAATTTCTCTCTATTTTTTTCCACATATTTAGAACTACTATCATATGTAAAATAGTCTTTTCTTCTCCAGATTACCTTTACTCATTCTTCCAGTTGTGACTTTCAGTCACTATTGCCAAGTCTGTGATCATTGCCAATGTGCTCTGAGTCCTCTAGAATATTTCCTGAGGTGTGGTGCCCAACAGAAAACATGGTAGCTAAGGTAGTCTTCAACCACTGATGTCATACTTGTGTTGATTTCCCAAAATTCATCATTTAAAAATTTCACCCACTCTATGGTGAGTTCAGCCTCATTTACATCATGGATAAAGTGACCTTCTGTATGGGTTGCTTCTGCTCTTATGGTACAACTGCAGAATGTCCTTGAGTCTGGGCCTCTTCTGTCTCGCCAATCTTTGGTCACATCTCTCTGCTGGCACCTGTGAGGCTTTAGCCCAGGCACCTACAAAGGTTGTACGAAACACAGGAAACAGGTATCACACTAAAGGTTGTAGGTGGTAAGAACAAACAAGTTCCAGATACATGGTTCCTTCTTCACGTCTAGTAGTGGGTTTGATAACAGGTGTTACCTTGTTATCTCATGTATATTATTTTACTACTGAGGTAATTGCTAAAAGTCACTTTCTCCATTTAGAGACTCCTTAATGTAAAAGGAGCATTGTGTAGCAATCCTAGTAAATGCCATTTCCCCATATTATACATGGTAGCGAGAGGCAAAATGATTTTTCAACTACTTTTGCTGTAAATGAAACATGCAGAAGGTATAGATTCTCTCTTAAGGAGGTCAGTGTGGGAACACAAACAGTTGTGAGCCAGTAAGAGATGTGTAAATCTATCAATCATGTTAATCATCCCTTAGTAAATATTTGTATGAAATGTGTTATGCACCATCTAATGTAGCCTGAAATTACCCTGTGGATTAGAAGCAGGAATATTCCCTCTTCAGGCAGACCAGGTGTCCTGGTTTAGGGCAAATTTGTGAGGAAACCTTCAAATTTTGCTAGAAAGCCAGTTCAGCGGCCCCTCCCGCAACTGGTTCATGAAAACTATTTCCTTGGAGAAAAGTAGAAAAACCTGTTTATTTAACAAGCAAAGTATTCACAAGCATAAAAATATTAATATTCAACAATATTATAAATAGTAATAGTAAATAGTAATATTAAACAATAAAACCTCTTGCTGTTCTGAAGAGAGGGCAAATTCAGCAAGTCCTTTCGTGGGCTGTAGCTTGGTTCACTCAGTCTCTTATCAGTCCCTCCTGTGTGGGAGAAGTGTCCCAGGCCCCAGTGGGCCACAGGTGTGAGCTACTGGTGTTCTGCTGGGTTTTCAGTCAAGAGCAGGCTTGAACAGTTCCAAGAAAAAGAAAATCCACAGTCCAGGGAACTTCTCTGCCTCATCTAGCTAAAAACTAACTAAAAAGCAAAGGAGAGCTCTGTCCCGCTGTCCATCTATGCTGCAGACAGGTCCAAGAGCAGGATGCAGAGGAGTGAGTGCAATTTCTGATAACAAGCTCCATGTTTCTTTTCCCCTCCTTCACTCTCAGAACCAGTCTTAAAGTGCAGAATTTAATATCCAGCATAAACAGAACAGACAACTGGGGATACAAGCATCATAAATTGACCCTAACACACCATGCATTGCCTCCTACCTCACACTCTCATTCTGTGAGGCTGTGCTTTTCTGGATGAACAGCACCGAAGTGCAGAGGGAGCCCAGTAACATCCCAGAAGGAGCTGTACAGCAAATAAATCACCAGATGTGCACAGAGACAATGAGGTCTCTCCCATGGGCATCTCTCATGGGCTTTTCTTTCCTGGTGAGGCACTGCCAGGGTCATCCCTTCCCAGTGCTGCGTTGTGCAGCCAGTATCGCGTTAATAAGTGCCTTAGTCCTGTGACCTCTCTCTGATGTTGACATAACTTGTCACACAGTGTGTCAGCATGCTCACAGTGTTAGACACAGATCAATGTCCTCCCTGGCTCCCTGCTGAGCTACAGGTAGTTGCAAGAAGGGTAGACATTAAAAGAAAAGCCAAGTAACGGTAGGGTTAATAGTGAACAAAGGCAAGGCTGTGAGTTAGAGGCATAGGACTCACAGATGTGTTTCATGCAAGCTGTCAGTCTGATTTGAGGTAATTGAGGTTCCCTTTGAAGACAAGTGCTTGAGAGAAATATCGAATGAAATAAAAAGCTCCGAGCAGCTTCCAGGCTGCTGAAAACTTGCAGCAGGCTCCAGCAGCCTTGCAAAGCAGCAACAGAGAGAGAGAGCTGTGAGCAAGCTAAGGAAATCAAGTCAAGCTGGCTGTTTCTGATATGAGAACCGAGCATACTGTCAGGGCTGCAGCACAAAGCTGTGCTGATCTTACTGCCTGGAGGACTGGTCGTCTTCCTAAGGGGGCTCTTTGAGCCAAGGAGCACTCACCTTCCCTTGGTTGCCTTCAGTCCTGTGTCCCATTGATTAAGCTGTCATTGAAAGGGAGATGAAAGCATGGGCACAGCTGGCAGGGCCTTTAATTCTCCATATTAGGATGAGGCATTGCAGCAGCACTAAGTGTGTATGGTGGCAGGCAATTAAAATCAGCTTGATTCAGAAAATGTGAATGAGCTTCCCAACCTGTGCTTTTGCAATCAAGCTTGATCACCATTATAACACCGTGCTAATGAGTGCTTCGCAGGATTGAGCATAGAACACCTTGTATAATTTAATAGGCATTATAAAAACATCTAATTGAGCACCCACGTGCTTCAAATGAACCTGTGGACCAGTGTCTGAGGAAGACCTGCAGGTGGAAATGAGGCCAGGAAGTGATCCCAGTTTGAACTTGTCTCATTATATTGGTGCTATCGGGAAGTGTGATTCACATGCATGCAGGCACTTTTTTTACATTTATGGTCTTTTCTGGCTTATTACCTTTTCATAAAATGCTTTTACAGGCAGAAACAGTGAGAGGGACATTGCACTTTGCCGACCTGTGTCTTAGCTTGTTATATTCAAATTACTCACAGGATTATACAACCTGCATATATTGCAAGCTGATATATGTCTCCAGGAAAAGAGAAGCAATGTAAATAAATGAAGAGCTTCATAAGACACTGATTTTGTTGCAATGTTACATTAAAAAATATTGTCCTCCTCAGAAGAGCAAACTCCTGCAGGAATATTTTGCCACCCTTTCTCAGCAGTTGTTTCAATGGTTAATCCAGTTGGCTTCATGGACCAATTGCATTCTGCTCCCAAAGGGTTCAAAGAAAAAATTCATATTAACCTAAATGGTTTATATAAATAAGAACATATGTTCTCAAAAATTCTAGTGTTTCCTTCTGTCTGGGTTTTGGTTTTGTGGTTGAATTATACAGATATGAGCCTTTAGAAGAGTAATGCATTAAAAATATTATTATAATAATAAAATATAAGTACATAAATATTATATATTATATAGCTATATTCATAAATATATACATTTGTACAATTACTTCAGAATTCTAGGCTTGTGGAAAGATATTTAAAAATGGGAAGATAATTTTCCTAAAATCATTTCAAACTGTGCTTTGCTATAATAGTAATCAATCACACTTTAAATGTTTGTATTGCTACAGGGCATACTGTGGCTCTGTTGACCAACTTGTCCTCCGTTTTCTGGCTAAAATACCAAGAATTTTAGAATTATTATGACCTGTAGTTTGTTTGTTGAGTAGAATGAAATGGAGAAAAACCTTTAAATTTTTAAAATTTTTTATGCAATCTTATTTTAAAAATAATCTTTACACATCTCAGTTGATTAAGATGCTATTTAAATGATAAATAGTTTAAAGGTTATTAGGTTTCTTTAGCTTAATTTTGGATGAGAACTTTTTCAAAGGTCAGTTTGCTGAATTGCTTTCAAGGGAAAAAATATATGCTGAAAATGCAATTTTCTATTTAAGATAAGTTAGCAGACTTTTCTCTGCATAGTTCTGTTCAAATAATCACCAGATGTGTTTAAAAAGACCTGTGTTTTCCATCTTGTATTAAGCTACACTGTATAGCAAGACCAGCTAGCAGCATCTGCTGCTAAATTTGCAGATTTCATAAACTTTTGATATACATGCTTAAAACAAAAATGTTGTTTGCTTCAGTCAGTTTGATAAAAAACACCCATTAATTCACAAAAAAAAAAAAAAAAAGGTAAATTTTGAGGCTCAGCCTCTGACCTTAACCTCAAGAGGTGTTTGACAGTCCTTCCAATGGGTTTGAATGGCATCTTGGTGCAGTTGTACTCCTGCCCTGGTATCCCAGGGCTGGCACAAGACTTGACCTGTCTGCTTGGCATCTCCTCCCACCAGTCCTCCCCATCCACTGGCTGGCTGTCACATCTATTTCTGTGCTCTCTTTCCATTCTAGCCATCCTTTCCCAAGGGCAGCCACCATTCCCTGATCAATGCAGCTCCCTTCAGAAGATAAAGGACTGTAAGCATGAAGTTGTAAAGACAGAAAACAAGCAAGCACCAGAAGTTTCTTGTTGCACAAATCCTTAAGAGAAACTCAGTGAGTGTGTAGGTCAGTCCAGGCAATGCCTTGTGGAGAAATGTAAGAGGTTACTGCCCAAACCAAACTGACAAAGGAATTGTCTGCAGGAATTTTTCGTGAAGAGACTGACTAAAACACCCCTGAATCACAGGGATAAAGATACCAATAAGTGTTGAGCATCTCTGCATCCTCAAAAACACTGCTCTTGTTTCCATAAAACATCTTTTCTGTGAGATCACTCAAGTTTGTCTCACAAGACTTCTTTTTCCAAGTTGAACATCTTTGTTGGAGTCACAACAATCAAAAAAAGTATCAAATTCAACATGTGCCTGCCTTGAAAATCTATCAGAGTTTGATTTAGAAAAACCTTTGAAGTGACTCTTGCTTCTGGCTTTTTAAGGTGTAGATCTCTGATCAGCTAATTAACTTATCTCGAAAGTCAGTGTCAGTAACAAAATCTCTAGAAGGAGTCTAGGATGAAAATTAAATACCTGCTCATTTCATCAGTAATCCACACTTATTTCTTCAAGATATCAAGCAGTTTGTTTTCATATATTTATCCAAGTCACAGATATTTATATATGTTACCTGCATTTCAGAGCACACATAATTTTTGCCATTAAAATTAAATTCTGTATAAGCTCAATATTAATCAGACTTTTTTTTTCCCTTGGGCAGTTTTTCTAACTGGACTCACTTTACCTAGTTGACGTTGTCTTTGATATGAAAAAGAAACAACAATAAAAATCTAGGGCGCTAGCTAGAGTACTCCTGAGTTACTTTAATGAACCCAAGGCACTGCTCTATGGCCTAACATTTGGTTAAAACCATCTGACATTTTGTTCTGGTCATGGCTATAAATTGTAGCAAATCTCTCAGCTTTAGGAAAGGAAAATGCTTGGGGAAACCAGAGAACCCTGTGTCCTTCTGTCCTTGAGAAAGAGTCATCTGAGGTAACTGGGACTGTCAGGAAATACTAGGCAACCCTCATTTCTCTTCAAGACCTCACTGGTTTCACATTGAAAATGGTGAATCTAAGCAATTTTTCACTGTGTCCTGCCCTGAGTAGAGGCTGGGTTGGCTCTGACCTCCTCCCCTCTTTCTGTCACTGCTCTTAGAAGAGAAGGTAAAAATTACAGTCAATTTATATGACAGATGCAAAAAACCCCCAGTTCTTCTGTTCAATGTTGATACAGGGTAAAAGAAGTCTGCTTCAAAGCAAATCCACTTTTAAATTATGGTTATAATATTTCCCATTGTTTAATGTATGGGTGAAAAATCTGATTCTCATTCCATCTCGCCATCACAAATATTTTGAGATTCTTTCATCTTTTAAAAGTATTTTTACTTATATATGTGCATATAAAATATTCTGATATCCTCTCCAAATTAACACACTGGAGCCAGGAGAAGATGCTACAGCTGTAAGAAGTGAGCACTTGCTCAGAATATACTGAAGTGCAGAAAGCCTAAAGAAATTCTATCAACTCTATCATAATATATTTGAACAAAATTCTAATTTTTACTTCTTCAATTTTGTTCTTCCTGAAATAATTTTTTTTGTGTCAGCACTACATCTGAAAAATGCATTTTCACCAGCAGCTCAAAATGAAAATTAAAGTAAACTAAAGTGGGTTTATCTGCCAAATTTAAATATGTGTTAACTTTGACTTTTTCTTATTAAGTAGCTTTATTTTAAAGTTGTCAAGGGGAAATTCTTGTTGTTATGCCAAACTAAGATGTTCTAATTAAGTCATAAATGTAGGCATAGAGACATAAATTTAGGAGTTTAGTGTTATATTCCCATTTCTCAAGTGTTGGTTGGACTTTGCTTATGAATTTCATCTTTCTGCATATGAAAACTCCATTTCTTACCTGCACGTATTTCTTTATTTTCCTCAAATATTCTCTCTGTTGACAGTTTCTAATGCTGAGATGGGAGATTCTAGATGTGGTTTTGTCAGTGCTCTGTAGAACGTGGCTCTTGGTGTCCTTGCCTGTGTGAGTAACTGGCACGAAATCATCCTGCTTTTCTTAGTTTCCCAGCACAGATTCACAACCAGTTTACAACCTGCATATCCCTTTAGTCTCTCCTAGGATTATTGCAAATAAATATTTGCAAATATTTCCATCAGAAAAAGTTATGGTTTAGAATGCTATTTTCAGAATGTGCCGGCCTGCTTTTTTTTTTTTTTTGAAGCTCAGACTCCTAATCCTGCTCATATTGCCACCCTATTCCTTGTTATTCTCTTTTCTGTGCCTGTAGCTTTTCCTAGTTTACCATAATGTGGATAATTTGGGAAGCTCTGTATCTCTTTTTCTACATCACCATCAAATCTGGTATTTTCTTGGAAAAAACATTGACTGGTGAGTGGACTAGACAGTTGCTACTCTGGAGGGTCCACTCAGCCTTACCCCCAATTTACTGCCTGTTTTTGGATCAACAGAGTAAAACTAAAATTACTACTTCACTTCAGAACAATACATTTCTTTTTATAAATAGGTATAGGGTTTGGAGGTTAAGTAATTGAATTTTTCAGCATGCAAAAATATTTTTTTTAACCTTCTAGAGTTTAGTAGGGTGAAGCAAGGTCAGTTTACTCATGGTGTGACTAATTTATGGTATTCTGTCATACAAATGGATTCATTCTGCTACTAGTTGGGAAGAGTGAATTAAATAATTAGCTAATGCACGTATACATTTATTTTAATAATACATTTGTTACATGTGTTCACATTGCAGTATGTATTTTAATTCACAATATCAGACACATTTTGAATAGAAGTTTTTCATTTAGACAATATCTATTAATAATATTGTGGTGCATAGAGAGCTACAAATAATCTTAGAGGCAGTGGTAATATGTTGTTCAAATATTAATGAAAACATATTAATTTAAGTCCTAACCTTGCTCAATTAATCTTAAATGGCATAATACTACCAGTCTCCCAAGGATAAAGTCTGCACAGATACTGCCAATACATAGAGACAAGTATATTCCATTTTTTAACTGCATAACTGAAAGTTCCCTCTGGACCAGAGAGAATGAAGGTCTAATTTTCTGCCACTAAAAGTGATTTTCTCTTCACAGCGAGCTGAAGGATCTGCTGTTTTCTATTCATCGCTGCTTCTGCCAGGCTTTGTTAATATCTATTTTCTGAGAAGTGCCAGCTAAGAGTCAAAGGCTTAGGCTGTGTTAGAGAGGCTATGAGGAGCATTGCTTTGTTAGAAAGGCTATGAGGAGCATTGCTTAGGGAATTAACATGCATTTTTAACGAGCGTGCACTCTTGTGCACGTCCTGTGACAGATTACTCATTCCAGTCTTAGGCAGCACGCTTTGCCCTTCCAGATGCTGCCCTCCACTTTTGTTGCTATAAATAGTTGCAAGTTCATTTCTGAAGGGAGAGGTCCAAGATGACTAAAAAAAGAGGATGATTTGTTGTTCTGATAAAACACAAAGAAAAAATAAAGCTGTAGCCATAACACAGTTTTAGATAACAGTGGAGGAGAACAGAGGAATTTAGAATGGTTATAAGGGGAGAAGTAAGAAGATTAGTTTGTGTGCAAGAATACTGATATGAACATAAAAGGAAGGAAAGGGAAGCTAATCAAAACCAACTTTAATATTTTATATCAAAGTAACTGAGATAATACAGTAGTTGAATAAAAAGGAATATGAAAGTACTTTCTGTGGAAGAGGTGCAGAAGTTTTGCTTTTGGAAGTGTCAACATTCCTGAAAACAGGGAGGGAAAGAGAGAAAGAGACAAAGTGACATGGTCAGGGAGTCACACCATGGATGAAGAGATGTGTTTGAGAGCTGTGACTGTGGATAGCATATAAGGGGCTATAGGAGCTGATGGGGTTTAAAAATGAAAGGAGAAATTGTGGGCACAAGGAGAGACCATGAGAACACCATGTGGAAAAGCAAGGAGGCAACAGTATGGGTGACACTGAGACCCTGAATTTGGCACAAAGATGCAGCTGATGTCATGATCACATGATTTGAGATGTAAGAAGTTACAGAGAATGGAGCAGAGACATGGAGCTAACACATATTTTTAGAGAAAGTAAAAGAGTTAACCTTATGAGAAGAAAAGGAGCTGATATGGAACACAGAAAAGAGCAAGTGTCCTATCTCTGTCCTTCAGCCTCAATGGAATCATCCTTTTTATCAGAAAACTATAGAGAAAAGTAGTAGGATTGCAGCAGTAGGATATGCAAAGTCTCTTTGACAAGAACGGGGCTGAAAAGAGGTACAAAGCAATAGCCTGTGATGTTTAGAGTTCCTGCTAAGGAGAGGAAGTGAAATGTTCATTTTACTGTAGCCAGCAGTGTCTATGCTGTTTCTCTTGACAGCCCCTCTTTAATTCTCTTGAATTTTAGCTGAATGTTTTTGGTTTTCCACAATGTATGTGGGAAGAGTCACAACAGCTTTTATCTTCTACTTCTCTGCCCTGAGATATCTTGGACTGCATTTGGGTTTAAAGACTATTTTCAGAGTGAGGAGGTCTCTTGGCTCTGAAGAATAATGTTTTATCTCCTCTTTAGCAATACATCACCCTGGCAACTTTTATTTAGACGTTTAGACAGAAAGTGCATCCCAGAGCTCTCTCAAGAGTTAAGTGATCCAGGGCTGCAGAGAAAGAAACAAAGAAGATGTGCTTTTTTATAATCTCTGGGGATATGATAGGCATGCTCAAACTCAGGCTTTATTGAAATAATTCTTATCAATCTGACTGTGAAACAGTGGAAGGTGTGAGATGGGACTGAGAAGCTGAAGACTCAGTCCTAGAAATCTTCCCTCATGTAAATAATCCTTCACAGTTCATAGGCTTGAATTACGTGGTTCTAGTTGCCAGAGAAATGTTCATGGGATTTAAAAACAAAATGAGGGTTAGAAACAAAAAGTTTAAAATTCTTTCTGGGCAACTAAATTTACTGGTGTATATAGAGAGATTAGACCAGCTGGTAGACCTGAAGCTGATTCATAATGAGTGCTGTTGTTTTTCTATCCTTAACATGCTTTCATTTTCATGTGAATTTTTAAATGGAAAGCCCACAATGAATGAGTTCCTTAGGAATATCAAGGACATACCGGATGCAAAACTACTGAATACAGAGTTATAATAGCCTCATTAGAGATGGTCAGTTAGGATTCAGGAATATTTCATTTAACCAGGCTGAATGTTAATGGCAGTCTACATCCAATAATGTGAATTATTAGCAACTTCAGAAGCCCCTGATAAAAACTGACAGGCTAAATTCTTGCTAAAAGCCTAAGATTTGGATTCCAGAGGTAGGCATAGAACAGCTGCAAAATGAGTTAAATTGCCATAAAAAGAGAATAAGGGTGCAGAAAAATGGAAATCACTTTGTCTTTTCAGCAGGTCATTTTGAATCTCTTTCTTTTCTCTCATTACTTTGATAGTGGCTATGAAAAAATGGGCCCATTTTTATTGCATACATATTTAAAGGATGTGATTTTGAAAGATCAGTCTGTACTTTTGTCTGTGTGGTTTCATGCACATGCTTAATTGTAGAATTTTTTTTTCCTATTTGAAAAGTGATATGTTCAAAATGCAAACAGGATTGATTTTCTTTTCAACACAGGGTTTGCTTATTCAATTCAAATGTGGTCTATCAATATAAATGTATTTTAGCACAACAAAATAAAAAAGCAGAGACATGGAGAATCACATAAATGCATGTATTAGGAGGGTCCGGAGCTGACAGAAAAATCCTCTAAAATTAGTTGTGAGTGCTACTTTTATTTCACTCTACATATATTATTCTGTTCATTCTAGATAGTAACTTGAGAAGAAATATATTCATGAAGTAAACTTGAAGGAAAACAGATCTGGAACAGGTGCCTGAAAATTGCAGAGCCATCATCATATTGAGAGCCATGACTATGGTAAATGGTCCAACAGTCACAGCTGAAGAAATAAAAACCCTGAAGTTGTTTAAACAAGAATTAAATGGTATTGTGAGGGAGTGAAGGGTGTTGAAGTCCACTGCTAGCAGATAAAACAAGTATTGCAAGTACTAATTGTCTCTGTTCAGCCCTTCTTCTTTAGTATATCAAGGTAATTATGCTCTAAGTTGTTTGATTAGAAAAAAAAGGGGACTGGATCAAGTTTGAATGAACACTTAAAAATACTCAACGCGCTCCCTAGCAGCCCGTACTTTCTGCCTACCCTAACAATGGATGTAACATGCTGTGCCTGTTACTGATTTCAGGAAACTTTGTCTCAGCCTTCCAGAGTGGGAGGGTACTAGAGCCTCCCTGTCACATGTGTTAGACATCTGCAAAGTAAACACAGGAAATTTCAGGGTAAGGTGATGATGGCTCGTGACACTTCAGTAGTGCACCCTGGAAATACAGCTCTTCTAATGCTCCCCTACAGCTGGTCAGACCTTTGCTCTCCAAAGGTCTCCCAGGTGAATTGCAGTGTGTTCCTGCTTGCACCACTGCTAATGGTTTGATTTCAAGGCAATCAATCACTTAATTACTAATAAGAATTAAAAATCAGGAATGACAGTTCTGTGCAGCATAGCTCACTCACACAAGGCAAGAGCACATGGCACCAAGCATACGTGTGTGTAGCTCATTAAGCATCAAGGCTTAATGAAACCCTAGGGAAATATTTTTCCTTAAAATCAGTGATTAAAAATACTGGGCTGAATTTAACAAAATAAGAATGGGTATTGTGCAAGGGTTTCATTTTTTTTTCTTTAATTATGTGGTAGAAATGAATCTTCTTATATGATATTTAGCACTATGGTTAATGGCCAAATTTTAGTCTTTTCAGAAATCAGATGCTGTTGAGGATACAGGACACTCCAAATCAAGGTGTATATACATATTAAAAATGGCATTTTTAAAACAAAATCCTTATATATTCTCCGTTTTTTATTTTTCTCATATAATGCTCTCACTATCTCATATTTTTAGTTAACTATGAGAAGAACATTTTATGTTATAAAATGTCAGTCTCTCATTACATGCTGGTGTCCGTCTTTTCTCTCATGAAAAATACATAGCTCCATGACTCTTTGTGCACTCATTTATTCATGGTGCAGGGAAACTCGTACTCCCCAGGCCATAACACTTCCCTCTGATTCTCCTCTGGGAATGCTTCTGGAGCACCACAGCGAGGTTTTCCTGATGTTGTTGTTTTTTGTTTTGTTTTGCTTTGTTTTGCTTTGTTTTGTTTTAAGCAATGAACCTGAAGGAGAGAAATTGAAGAGAAGGGAAAAGACATTCTATTGGTCTTCTCTAACATCTTTTTTTCATTTTTCTGTGGCCAGCTTTCACTGCTAAAAGTCTATGCAGCGACTCCTCACCTTTCTCCCAAGACCACTGGTTGTTCCAGAATAGAGTACTCTGTACCCGTGTGGTCTACTCTGTCTTTTATTGTGCTTGAGCTTCTGACACTTATTTCTAAATGTTCTTCTGATACAATTCTGCCTCAAAACATTTTCCCAGACAGTTTTCATTTCTCTCCTGCATGCTTCCCAGATTTTTGCTTGACTGTATAAAGAAGGGCCAGCATCCAATTAAAAGATACTGCATATCTATCAGAAGGGACTGAACATTGTCTCTGGCTACCAGGGTATCAAAGAAACACCTCACTGTGATTTTTTGGGATCAGTCCATGTTGCTGGCTTTCTAAAACACTGCCAGTAACTCAGTGAGATAGTTAATGAAAATAGCAATTATCCTTCACTATGGTTTTGAGGAGTATATGGCAAACCAAATCCTGCTCTAAAGCATCAGTTCTGCATTAATATGAGGGTTTTTTTGGTGTGCCAGACAATACATTTTATGCCCTTGGCAAAGATAGTGTCTTTGCTGCTGAGAGAACTGCACATAATACTTCATTTCAGAAAAAAAA
>VWZV01013364.1:340114-463566 GCA_013397155.1 Irena cyanogastra
AAAAAAAAAAAAAAGCTGTGTCAAAAAGAGAATATGGCTTAATTCTCACTTCACACATACATTGATGTATTTCTAGTGCTGTTAACTGAGCAACCTTTGGTTTGTGCTAAGGAGGGTTAAAACCAAGTCCTATCTATATCAAATGCTGGCTTTATGTATATTTTTATTATTTGTACAGAAATGAAAACCCAAAGAATTCAATTCATGGTTTCATCTGGGATAGAGGCAATTTTCTTTGTAGTAGCTGGTACAGTGCTGTGTTTTGGATGCAGTATGAGAACAGTGCTGATAACACATTGATGTTTTAGTTGCTTCTAAGCAGTGTTTACCCTAAGTCAAGGGCTTTTCAGGTTCCTATCCTCTGCCACTGAGCAGGTGCACAAGAAGCTGGGAGGGATCACAGCTGGGACAGCTGACTGAACTGCCCAAAGGGATATTCCATACCTTAGAACATCAACATATAAACTGAGGGAGTTGGCCAGGAGCTCCCAGTCCCTGCTCAGGGATGGGCTGGGCATCAGTCAGCGGGTGGTGAGCATCTATGTTGGGCATCACTTCTTTCTCTTGAGTTTTATTGCCCTCTCTCTCCTTTTCATTACTATTATTAAATTTATTACTATCATTTATATTATTAGTATATATTATTTATATTATTAGTATTACTGATATTAGTATATCACTGCTGTTATTAATTTTATTGCTGCCATTAGTATTATTAATAGTATTATATTTTGCTTCAGTTATTACATATTCTCATCTCAGCCAATGAGGTTTACTCTTTTTTTTTCCATTCTCCTCCCCACTAGGGGAGAGGAAAGAGTCAGCAAGCAGCTGCATGGTACTTAGTTGCTGGCAAACCATGTCAATTACTTTGATATAAAGCTTGTTTTGGTTAAATTAAAAGGTGTATATAACTAGCAAACCAATGTAATTTGTTTTCTTTGTAGGCAGATATTAATTTCCTTTCCTAAAACCACGTTTGCCTTATTTTCTGTAAAAATGAAATATAGATAACATATATTTTAGTATGTATACATGAAACTGGTATTATGTCGATTGAAAGTAAAAAATGCAAGTGACTTATTTCACAGTCTAGCTGATTAAAAATCTCATCTGGAATATGTTACTGAAATCTGATTTTATAGATAACTCTTATCACCATCAATATAGCCTATTTTATTATATTTGTCATAGGCAAAAGTGTAATAGGTCTATTTACTAGTTCTAAGACTATCCATACATTTACAAGCTTATAAGGAATAAATCTGATTTTTTATGGAACTTGAGAAATTTGGAGCTTTCTTTCATTTGCTGTTAACAACAGAAAAAAATGTAAATGAGTGAAGGAATAAAGCAGGGTCTATTTGCAAAGATGAGATATAAAGAAGCTGATATAAAAGGTCTTTTATCTAGCGTAATGCAGCGCTTCTGAAACAAATTGAGCCTTTTAGTCACCATATGGCACTTTTAGAGCTCTATTATTGTCCTTATATCCTAGACCTCTGCTCTAACCAACCAAATTTCCCCTCACACAGTCCTTATTTACTTCGTTATGTGCCATTCACATTTTGCATTTGACCTCTGGTTCTGATTGGAAGGAAGAAAATGAATCTTCCCATAAGAACATATGAGGATGTTAGTGGAGACAAGAGCTGTAAAACTAAGCAGCTGTCTCCTGCGTTTCTTTATTGACCAAAAAAAAAAAAATAGAAATTCCAAACTGCCTTTACTCTGTAGGTAAAACTAGGAGCAAAGTGTGCTCCCTTGCAGACAGGTACAATATCCATTCTAAGCATACATCACATGAGATACTAAATTGTTATAGTTGAGTCACCATCCCTGGAGGCATCTACAGCGTGTAGATGTGGCACTCAGAGACATGGCTTGGTGGTGAGCTTGGCCATGCTGGGTTAATGGTTGGACTCAATGATTTTAGAGGTCTTTCCAAACCTAAGCAATATTATGATTCTAGAGGTCTAAGCATAAATCTACTGGATTAAAAATAGTCGCTGTAAGTATAATGATACAAGTACGTTATAAAACATATATTTAGAGAGTTAAAGAGAGAGGAAAAATAGACCCTGATTTGGGGAACTCTGAAATAAATGTGACTGTTCCTTTCTACCTGAAAATAGACTCTCAATATATCAAATCTGTAATCAAATCAAATATATAAAGACATGACTTATGAAGGCATTTTCATTTTCTGAATAACTGTTGGAAAATTAACACAATCATTTATTTCCAGGGATAGTTTCACACTCATTCAAAGTCATGATGAAAGAGCATCAGACAAAAATGTGATTTTAATCCATATTTTAGTAGAGAAAAAGAGAGAGGGAGGAAAGCATGAAGATTGAAGAATGTTTGAGGTCATAGGTCCTTCATTTGAAAGGAAAGCTCTGATAAGTTAAAAGAGATAATGTGCCCTTTACATAAGGACTTCCATAGGCTCTGTGTGCTTTCTGAAAGTTATCAATTCAAAGTAAAGATATTTAGGTTAATTCTGCAGGTTAACCTGTCAACAGAGTAATAATGGATATGAGAAGAAGTGGGGGAGAAAATGGTGCTATTTTTTTGATTGGCAAATATACTATGGATTTGACCAAAAAAATTCTACAATTTAGTCGAGCATCAAAATCCATCCAAAGCTTCAATTCAGTTAATGTTTCCCATAAAGAAACAATGTGATAGGGTCATGACTAACAAAAAAACAAGGAATGAAATTCCAAGAGGAGTGCTCTGCATGGCTGACCACTGCTTGGGTTGGAGACCCTCAACCTTCACACACCAGGAGAGTTTTCCAAGTGGGAGCAGTCCCTCCAGGCATAGCAATAGCAATCTACTTTCAGAGTGGGAAAGCCAATTTTGGAGAGTTCTGACCCAGCATGCTTCAACTCTGTGTTTTATTGATGGAAATTCTTGTTCTGATGTACCTTAAATACTCTTCTTCTCTGTCTATTAAAGATTTTTTTCACCTTTTTCAAAAGCTCAAAAGGTTGGATGTTACTAAAAATGTCTTTATCAAGAAGGGTTGTCAAGCATTGGAACAGGCTGTCCAGGGTAGTGTTGGAGTCACCATTCCTGGAGGGATTTAAAAGGCACATAGATGTGGTGCTTAGGACATGGTTTATTGGTAGACTTGGAAGTGCTGAGTGGTTGGACTTGACCTTAAAGGTCTTTATCTTTAGCTTGATTTTAAAGGTCTTTACCACCTTAAACAGTTCTGTGACCGGGTGTTTCTGCCATCAGTCTTGCAGCCTGTGTGCACAAAGGTGAGAGCAGAGCAGCAGATCGTGCCACAGGCAAACAGGAGATAACAAGGAGGATTTGAGGATTCAGGGTGAGGAGTTCACTTTGCTGGTGGTGGAAGTGGCTGGGTAATTTCAGCCTCCATTGCTAAATACTCTGGGTGCTGAAAAGGAAAATGTTTTGCTTTTTTCTGTATAAGTGAAGACAAGCAAAAAATCACTTTTCTTGTTCCCTTTTCAGATAAAAGAAACAGAAGCAGTTAACAAGAAAAAGCAAGTTAGCTGCTTCTGAAGATGGGAAATTATTTTTAGAAATCACTTTTGTTAGCAAAACAAGAAGGAGGAATCTGAGAGAAGTTAAGAGTGTGGATGAAAGCCTGGCCCTCGTGCATTAATCTCAAAACTCCCACTGAAGTTTAAATAAGAAATGATTTTTTTTATACAGATTTACCACATATACAAAATACATTCTGCAATACTGTTTAAAAATCAAAAATACCAAGAGTTTAAATGGTAAGTGTAATTTAGATTAAGTACTAACAACACATAATGAAAAGGAAATAGCAGATCAGTCTCCAGTAAATTTTCAGGGACCATTTCCTTTCAATAATAACCTTTCCTTTCAGTGATAATAACCATAATAATGATAAAGGGAGAGAAACTCTTCACTCAGTGCATCTATCTGCTGCCAGGAGTGTTGCAATCAGTACAGAGCACTGTATTCTGCTCACTTTCACATTAATTCTGGCCCCTCACAGAGTGTCTTGTGTTATTCCCATACCCAAAGTATTCTTTCTCTTTTGTGCCTGTTCCTTGGCTGTTAGTCCTCCTTTCGTGGCCAGCTTCAATGAGGCCACACAAAATCTGAAAGGCAGCTTTGGCACCATATCAACTATAGAGGCTTTTCAGCAGAGCAGGCAATGTCTCTTGCAAGGATATAAGATTTTACAAAACACATATAAATCTTCTTAAATATATAATTATTTACTGATTTGACCACTGTGTCTAAAGTATTTAATAGTATCTGTCAAAAACTCTGCACAAATATGAGATTCCAATCTAAATCAGCTTTGAAATACAAAAAAACAAACAAAGAATTAAAACAAAAAAAAGTGCAAAATAATTTGGGAAAGTGCCCTGAGACCCTCTCAGACTGTTTGACCTGCTGGATTCCTAGACATGAAGCTTGAAGACTTTGTTCTGGATTTCCATGGCTGAGTTTGCATGTGAAATACCATATTGTTTAGCTCCATTGCAGTGAAGCCATGAGGACTGAAAATATGAAAACAGGCTTTATTAAAGGAAAATAGCTCCAGTCTTTAAAGACTGAGACTAATTCCTCCACACAAACACACTATTTAATTGTTATCTTGAAAACCCACTGCTAATTCTGTAAACACTATATGAGATAATCCTTAGGGAAAACAAAACATAATGGACAGGAAAATGTTAAAAAACAGAGTGACTTGAATACAAAAAAAAAAAAAAAAAAAAAAAACAAAAAAAAAGGTTCTTTGGAATCCTGGGAATTTCAGAGACCCTAGATTTGCCTAATATCATGTTTTGAGTTTTCAGCACTATTTGCAAGCGCTGTGTAAAAGCTGTTATTTTTGCATTCTTCTCTATTATGTTGTGAATCATCCGCAGATCATATTTCCTTGTGTAAAGAGGGTGGAAACCAGGGAGATAATAGAAGGACATAGGGTCTGAAAGGCAGAAGAATTCCTGCAGCATGGCTGGCTAAATGGTCAATGAAAAAGCAGCTTGGGGAGGCTTTTTCTGTTGCTGTGAATTATGACTGGGTTTCTAAATGCAGAGGGAGCCAACAGTGCACCTGCACGTTGGCATTTGTGAAGTAATTTGTTCTACAAGTGCAGTATTGATTTCTTAGAAGAGCACAGCATATACCTTCAGAAATTATTCCCCATGTGATGAGATTTTGGCTTTTTGCTTTTCCTTTCCTTGCAAAGGGGTCCACAACTTGAAATGGGCTCCCTGGCTGCAGTTATTACAGTATAGTTCTGTTCTTTTCTTGCCCTTTAATTTGACCTTTCTAGATGTAGTCTAATAGTTTTCTATCCCATAATGTTAATTAGGAATTGAACATTTCCACCTGTTAATGCAGTAAAGTGCAGTTGTTCTTTTGCTAGAGCATATTAATAATGTCACTAATTGAGACAATAATTGTCATGACACAAGATCCCTCATTTTGCTCTGAATTCTACCGATGGGAGAATTAGACTGTGACCTGACATGGGACTTGTAAAGTCTAATAATGAGAGAATATGTTATAATCACCCTGTGAAGCCAGAAATATCCACAGCAGAAATAATTACCAGTGGGCAGGAGAGCTTCTGTGGGGCTTCAGCATCTGTTAATTTGGCCAATATTACCTGTGGGGTGCATCCTTATTCACCTGCATGCCTGTGGAGGAGTACAGTGTTACAGTGGCTCAGGTTCCTGCACTGAGAGGGTTTTCCTCTGGGGAGCTGGGATGGGTGGGTGCTGTGGAGCCACCTCAAATCAGCCTCTGGAAAGCCACAGAAATGGTGTTAAGAGCCCTTGGGTGCAAGTGGTTTTTAGACAGGATTTTCAGAGCAGTATGAATTGCTGTTCTCAGAAGAATTGCACTTCCAGGGAATAACTGAGAGATGTTTTCAAAGCCTCAGGTGATGATGGGATGACACAACCCTAAGAGACAGATGAACCCTTTCACTTGGTTTTGCTGGTCGTATATGTGAAACATAAAAGGCACAGTGGGATGATTTAGGAGATCTGGGCAAAGAAACCAAATTTCTTTGATGTCAGAACAGCTTCTTATTCTCTGTATCTCAAAACCACTCAGAAACACTGTTTGAAGTGTCTTTATTAGTCATGGCATTAGATTGTCGTCTGCTTCACTTTGGAAAAATTCAGTGTGAAGTACTATCTAAAGTATTTTAAAGTAAAGAAAAATAAATGAAGATGAGTTAGAGACCTGATTTTCACCTGGAAGTTTTCTTTACCCTGTTTGTGTTAATTAACATGGGATTTGGGATGTTGGCTAGTATGTGACATGGGATCAGGATTATGTTTCTCTTATTCTACTGTGTTTTAATTAAACTCCAGTATCTAACTTTTTTAATATGACTTTAAGACCTCATGTCTCTTTGGGCCTTTATCACAAAAGCTCTAGACTGTGTTCATGAGATATTATTTGACTTGATACTGTTTAACACAGAGTGTGCTTTTTAAGTGCTCGGACGAGGTCTAAGTGGTTTGCTGATGGAAATGCATAAGCTGCTAGGTCTTGGTTCTTATTCTTGGTCTGCATGACACTTGGAGGGGGAGGGAATAACTGAGTGGTTGTCCTTCCATATGCTTCTTCACACAGTGGGTGGTGAGATGGTGGAACAGGTTGCCCAAAGGGATCTGTGGATGCCCCATCCCTGGAACTGTTCAAGGCCAGGTTGGATGGGCTTTGAGCAACCTGGTCTAGTGGAAGATGTCCCTGCCCATGGGATGATTATCTTTAAGGTCACTTCCAACCCAAAATATTCTATGGCTCTATAACCATTCTGATTCTATAACTATTAAATATTTCAGTATGTAGCTATGTACCTCATATGAGGGTTAATTAGCAATGTGCTTATAGAAGGAAGCATGATTTTTGCATTTCTGTGAAAGGAAGGGAGTGGCAAAGTATCTGCTCTGGACTTATTCTAGTTTGAAGAGCTTCTGCCCATAGCAAAACAGGGACAGACATTTGCTATATTCTGTCAGTACTCAAATGTTAGTGATTACTGTGATCTTTGTCTAAAGGTAAGGGCTGCTCAAAGTATTAAAAGAAGTATTTCCTAATCTTTTATATACGTGTCTTTCTTTTCAAGATTTGAAATCTCAGCCAGGTAGGGAAAATCAAAAGCATAGCTTCCTGTCTTAGAAACGCATTATTCTTGGCTACAGTTGCTTTGCTTTTATGTGCTGTTACTTTCTGCCTGAATTTAGTGCACTCAGGCATTCTCTTGATGCTCATAATGGCTGCTGCCTATTATTCAGATATCTTCATCAATCTCTTCATGATTGTTCCTGAGGATTTTTTTCTCCCCAAGACTCCAGGCTGTTCAAAGCCCATCAGTTTGTTCAAAGTCTGATTAAACTTTTGGTATATCTGACAGGCCCATCTGCAGGGATTCCAGATTAACCATCTGGAATCATTTGATCTTAAACTGTATTAAAATAACATTTCAATAAACCCTAGTTTGAATGCTACCATGTTTATCCAATAAATACTATCTCAGTACTGGCTTTTGTTCACTGAAGAAATTAATTCTCTTTCAGCAGCCTCACCTGCAATATCTAGCCAGGTTTTGTTGGTTTTTTTTTTTAATTTAGCTTAGATACTCACTCTGTCCAATAGAGTGCTGTATTTTTATTAAGCACTTGCTTATAATATACTAGAAGAGCTCAAACTATGGGCAAGCATTGTAAACCATCTTCAGGAAGATGAAAACCATTTTTAGGAGTAGAAAAGCTTTTCCTATACTGTGTGAAAACAATTACTATGGTCACCCATTCTTCTGTTGATAAATCAGCCACTAGGGTAGTGCAGCTGGATTCACCTGAGATTTGTTGTCCTCCCCCAAGGTCCCCAGCAGCCCCAGGTGTGCCTCTCCTAAGAGTTTCCAAGCTGATCCACTCCAAGGGTGAGGCGTCTTTTCAATGTAGAGAAATTGCTTTCCATAAGTGCTTTTCTTTGAATTTAGCTGAGCTTTGACTGCTGGGTGATCTAGATAAATAAATCCTAAATCCTGGGTTCTCTCCTTTCGTGATCTTAACTTGCTGCTCTGACTACAAGTTATCTTTGTGAGAGCTGAGGACAGAAAATTGCTGAGCACTATGATGGAGCTCCTTGAGCTCTGCAGCTCGAGACACTAACCATAATATCCAAAGCATGCCATCTATATGCAATATAAATAAATAACTTTGCAGTAGATCCTCCTTTGAAGGGTAAAATAAGCAAGGCAATAGCATTAGAAAGCACAGTTAGTCTGAAATCCTTGCTAAGCTGCAGATTATCCGCAGCTATTTCCATAGCCCTTTGTGGAGTCAGCTGGCCTCCTGCAAGCAAGGAATGAGAAAATATAATGAAGGATTTTGCTCTGGTTTAGGCAGACTTTTTTTCCCACATAACCTCTGGTTCGCTTTTAGTATCTCTTCTTTCCCATGGCATTTAATATTTTAATATTTCTTCTTTCCAAATACCTCTCTTTTCTGTCAATTTTCATCATACACATAAAAAAAACTTAAGGAAACAAGGTGAACTAAGCTGTTAATGCCTATTGTGTATTAGTCATGTTAAACTAACTAAGCTGGGCAGAAGACCAAACTTCAGCCACTTACCTAAGAGAAAGCTATATTTTCATAAGCACTGTACTTACCATAATTTTTTATTCTTGCTAGTTCAGCCCTCTAAAAAATAAGGATATTTTGAATAGGTGGAACTTGATGTATAAAGCACTTGATTAGCACAAAGGATACATTATGCTAATAAGGTGTTATTAAAAATATGGGAAATGTGTGTTAGAAGAGTTGCTTACCTAACTGCCCACATGAAAATATCCTTTATATCTGTTTCTGTTTGTAGCTTAGTACCTAAAATGATTTTCGGAAACATTAAATCTCTCTTTGAATTAAATGTGTCCCACAGGTAGGAATTCAGCTTCAGTAGGAATTAGTTTTTACATACTGTAACATGATTGGTTTTCTGTGCAACTCATCTAAGCAAGTTTCAGAAGAAGTAAGCATATTTAGAAAGTATTTTGGAGATGTGTAATGCTACACCTAACAACAAAAGAAACTAGAAATATCAGTCAAAATACCTAATTTCCCAGGGTTTTGTACAGACAAACAAGCAAAGAAAATTCCTGCCATCTGGATTATCCACCTTTTGTAATGCAGATAGGACACAGCATGAGTTACAAAACAGATGGGAGAGGCATATAGTGAAAAGGGAAAATAAGAAAATTAACAAAACATACTACGGGAATTGCCTTCACTGTTGTTTACTACAAAAATGACAATTTCATTTCCTGACAAAAAGATAAAGCAATGGTTATTTTGCTGGTGTAACCTCTTGATCTGTTGTAGAAATCTGAGATGGATACAGCTTTCAGAAACTTCTGTGTTGAAGTGTTTCAATTATAAAATATTATCATTCTGTGTAATACTATTTTTTCAGCTTTGTTTGTTTGTTTGTGAGTTTGTTTCAGTACTTTTTCATTGTCCCCGGTTGGGAAAATATCTTGTGGCTTCTAAATGAAAGTATTTGGTGTCATTGTCCTATCCCACCAAGATTTCAGCTGGCTGTTTTAAATGGCTTAGCTGTCTCTGTATGATAAGGGGGTGTGAAGTCGGACCTAGAAGGTATCAACCTCCTGGAGTGGCAGCTGGAGGCTTGGCAGAGCACTTTATGATTCCCAAATTTATAGCAGATGCATATGTTAGGTATCTATTTACCTTCTGGGTGGGTGTGGACATTTGGACATCTATCTGGCAATGCCTCAAAGGTGTTTCTGAGAAAGAATTACACAGTTATTCTCGTGTACAGCCCAGCGTCCAGCAGTAATTTACTTCTTTTTTTTCATGTTGAAGATGTTGACTGTTTCATGGTAGTGTTTTATTTAGCCTGTTGGTAAGGTAATATCCCATCTTGAATGGCATCTCTTCACCATCAGAGAATAATACACCCACACACCACTTGTTTCTGTTTTCAGCTTTGGACAGATTTCCTGTATGTCATATTTTTTTCATAATAATTGAATCTTGCCCACGTAGTAGCCAGCACAAAACCTGAAGCAATCAGATTCTGCTTTGCATCTCATCTGCTCTCGTTGCAGCTGTCAGACAAGGTTATACCCTGTCTAGATTCATAACGACTTTAACGATGTTTTTCATATATTGGTCCGAAAAAAGACAGTTCAACTGTCTTAACATTCTCCCTTACAATGGGTACTCAACAAGAAGTATGAATCATTATTGACACACTCAAAATAATCTGTCATGCTGCTTTAAAATATTAATGAGAAAAGCCTCGAGTCTTTTGATATCAGTAATTGTTTCATGTTGTAATTGAATTTGAAAAGGTCTGTTAAGATTTTTATCCTCTGACAGTAACTTATTATTTCTAGAATAAAATTGCTTGATAAGTGGTTTAGGTGGCAGCATTCTGAAGAAGCCCTTTGCACTTCATTTTTCTATGAACAATGAAAACTAACAATACACTGTAAATGCAGACTCCGAGGTCCAGAAGTTTTAAAGGAGCGTGTAATTTAGAATCATAAGATTTCCAAAGAGGTCATGTTTTCTAGATGCTTGATCATCCTTATAATTCTCATCTGAAATACCTTTGATTGGTTCTTCTCTTTGCTGTAGGGCTGTCTACAAAATATACACAACCTGTCATGTGATGCCACACTGCTGCTGTGGTCTAGGGCACTTCTGATTCACCTTGAAATTCAGTTTTGCATCCCAGCATGATGTTTAGGGTTTTTCCCCCAACACTATGATATTATGCAGTCACAGCCTGGGCGTGGTTCTTTATTCTGTGGAACTGCTGTTGTTCACCCTATTCTGTCTTCAGGTAGCTGGTTATTCCTTATTCCTAGTCAAGTACAGTAATTTGCACTCGGACGATACTTTTCTCCAAACCCATTGTCCATTTGCCAATATTATTTTAATTCTATTCTTGTCCGCCACGAGGTTTGCAGCCACTGCTAGCATACTCCATTTGGATTTGTGAAAGGCACAATATCTCTGCAGATAACTCAGTGAGTGCTGAAACTACTGGCTAGCACTGGGGCCAGGTGGAATTCCACGGAGCCCCATCAACAACTGTCTTAATTTGATGGAGGACAATGAGTAGCTATTTCTGAGTGCAATTTTCAAGCCACTTGTTCAGTCTATACAACAGTACTTTGATCTGTTCATACTTTGCTTATAAGAATGCAAAGCAGTGTCAAAATGCTTACTAAAATCAAGATTTGTCAAATCTGATTCTGCTTCCCTAACTACAAAGCCCATTATCTCTCCTAAGAAGGAGCAGAGTTGCTATAACATGATTCAGTACTTAGCACCTTGTCTTCCTACTAGTATGTTTATTTAGAAACTGATAATTTGATTCTTTTTTTTAAGAAGTTTATAGTAAATGAAGTTAGGGATAGAGTTCTGTGTGTTCTCTTTCCTTTTTTTTTTCCCTGTCTTTGTGTAAAGAGATGGGTACAATATTTGATTTTCTGATCTCTGGCCTCTCCTGTTCTTATTAAATTGTTACAAATATGTTCTAACATGCTTGAGATTGCTTTACCCAGACTTCTACATGCTTTGAGGTGAATTTACCAGGACTAGTATGTCTGAATTTTTTCAGCTTTCCGTTTTAGGCAGATGATCAATAACATACTCTTCCTTATTTTCACCTGAGTCTTTTATGAGTGTCAGTTGTATTACTTCACCAATCACAGTAATCCTTCTGCTGAAGAAGGGAATAAAGAGAAAAGACATTGAGTTTTTTTGCCCCCTTAAGGTCTGTAGTCCCCTCAAGGCAATGCCATGGAACACAGCCAAGCCTTACATCCACCTCTCAAACCCATGCCTCCAGTCCTGGAGGAGAGGTTTCCATCTGGAATATAATTATTGCTGCCACATGAACCTGCAGCCTCAGGCAGGGTTGTATCACTGAGGACTTTGACAGCTCATTACTCGAGCTTGCCCTTTATTAGTTTATGCCACTGAGTATTTTTTTATTACACTTTATTCTCTCTTTAGTTGTATCTTGTCTTGACCTTTCTGAGCTCATCCCTATACACTTCTGGTGTGATTTTATATTTTCTCTGCTAATCTATATGCAGGTCATCCAGAAGACTGTTATTGAGCCAAATCCATCATTTTCTATGTTTCTGCTTGGAAAAGTTTGTACTTGTTCAGTGTATGTTCTTCCAGTCAGTCTGATCACTTTCCTGAGCTTCTCTTTTTCATAGACCTCATAGGCTATGTTCCATCTCAGGACACTGCAATCTGGTTCCTGGCTGTTTAATGTCTTTGTCCCACTGTTCTCCACCCAGAATTGTCATCCCTGGTAGCTCAGGGCTGCTGTAGTGCAAGCTGTTTTCCCATTCCATGTTATTTCTTGTAGATATTATTTGGTTTATGTATTACAACATCAAAAGGAAATCTAATCCCTCTCTCGGGACTTTCTTCATGAAAGTGAGTAAGATCATACAAATTTTAAAGTTTTTATAGTAGCACTTCTTACCTCTAAAGAGATGTAAGAAATACTTCATTTTTTTTCTTCAGAGTGATGCAGCTTTTTAGAGAAACCATGCATAAGACAAAATGACTGTGCTCTAAAACAAGTAACAATATTTATCTAAGAATATTAAAATTTGCAAAAAAAAAGCCCAGCTATTAAGTTTTCACTGGGTTCCCCAAATTGCCAAGCTTAATAATCACAAAAAGCTATATAAGAATTTGATAAACTGAGGGGTATGTTCTATCCTTTCATCCAGGTCATTGATAAACAAATTGAGTAAGAGTGGGCCCAGTACTGATCCCTGGGGAATGCACTGACTACAGGGCTCCAGCTGGATTCCACTCTGCTGGCCACAACCCTCTGAACTCAGCCGTTCAGATGGTTCTTGACCCACCTCTGTGCCCCTTCATCTGACCCACATTTCCTGAGCTTACCTGTGAGGGTGTTGTGGGAGACAGTGTCAAAGGCCTTGCTATACACTGCAACATATTTACTAAGTTCACAATGGATGAAAAAATCTGAAAAATACGAAGAATTCATAGGTTCTATCCTATGATGGAACTGGCCAGACTGACTTCAGTTTTAGAGATGGTTGTGAAAATGGATCCCACAGTGAGCTGAGTAGTATTTTAGAAATGTAACAATTAATGTAACACATCATTCTTTTTTTTCCTTGCACTTGTTTTTGTTCTTAAGTATTATTTTTTTATTACTGCAAAGACTGCCTGCTTAATGTGACTTTTTGACTTTTTAAAGACTTCAGAATGAAAACTATAAAGTATTTTGACATTTTGTAATAGCCAATTTAGTCTTAATTAAACAAAAAAGTTTTCCTGGCCCAGTTCCAACCACAACCCATATTTTTCACAATGAATGAGGTTGCAAGGAAATTTTAGACTATGAACTGCTGAGAGTAATCTTGGAAATCTAACATAATAGCTGATCATCACTCTTATTTATTCTCAATATTTTTTGTGGAGCATCAACATCATGTCTTCCTTTTCATCTGGAATAGGCAGCCTACCTGACTAAACCACCCCATATGAATTTCAAAACCTGATTGCAAGGGACTTCAATTTATTGATTTCAATTCAACAAATATTGGGCTGAAATTATAACGTGTACCTTAAAGCTACAGTTAATATTTTAATCTTTTTCCCGTTGTGTACGTTAGATTTCCATGCTTCTAGTTTTCCAGCTATAAAACTTACAGCTAAATTTAGCAAATGTAAATAGTAATAAATTGACACGTTCAATGCAGTAAAGACAAGGGCTTAACATCTCCTGGGTATATCTGCTGAGACTTCCCTGTCATATCTGAAGTCTGGTTTCTCACAGCCTTCGATGAACATTTTTCCCTGAACAGAACAGCTTTTGATCCGTCTCTAGGACTGATCTCTCCAGCATGTTCAGGGCCTTGGGTTCCATAGTTTATTTCTGATTTGTGTGGAAAATGTACTTCCTTCAGTTTGTGATGAAAGGCAACATCTTAGTCTGTGATCTAATAATTTGGTTTGATTTTCCATTGTCCTTATATAATGAAAAGTGGGATTAATTATTTTGTATCATTTCCAAGCCATTCATGATTTTATTTTTTCTATGATTCTGTCATTAATTGTCTTCTTTTCAAAGGTGAATTTGTCTAATCTCTCCCTTTTCTAAACCCACCCATATCTTTGATTATCTTTGATATCCTTTCTCTGTAATTGTTCTGATTCAACTACTTCCTTTCTGAGATGAGGAGAAAGAACTGTGTGTAGCATTGAGGATGCAGGACACAAGGGATTTGTATGGTGGCATAATGATGTATTCTAGTTTCTTTTCTATTGCTTTTCTACTATTTGATTCTCCTTTCTGACTGCTGCTGAGCACTGAGCTGAGGTTTATAATGAACTATTCACAAGTTTCCTGAGAGCTAATATCAAATTTAGAGCCTATTACTGTATATGTATAGTTGCAGTTGGTTTTCCTTGTGTGCATTACTTTGCATTTATTGACACAGAATTTCAGCTCTAATTTTATCACCCAGTCACTCCATGCCCTTAGGTCCATCTACAGCATTTTGCAGTGGACTTTTGTTTTGCTTTCCTTCATTGTATAAATCATACATGACTTATATACCCTTATACTTTTCGGCGGGCTGGTTGGCAGTAGCCTCGGAAGAGTCAGCAGTGTCCCCTGAGAGCCAAGAGGGCAAGCTCCACCCTTGGGTGCATCAAGTACAGCATCACCAGCCAGTCAAAAGAGGTGACTGTACCACTGTGTTTTGCATCAATGCAGCCCCATCTGGAGTGCTGTAGGCAGCTCTGGGCCCCACAGTTTCAGAAGGATGTGAAGGTCCTTGGATGCACCCAGAGGAGGGCAGCAAAGCTGGTGAAAGGTTTGGAAGACATCCTGTGAGGAGCAGCTAAGGACATTCAGCTTGTTTGGATAGAAGGAGGCTGAGGGGTGACCTCATTACTGTCTCCAGCTTTCTGAGGAGGGCAAGTGTACAGGCAGGTGCTGATCTTTTCTTCAGTTTTGATATCCTGTGACAGGACATGTGGAAATGGTTCGAAGCTGCACTGGGGAAGGTTTAGACTTGACATTAGGAAGCATTTCTTGACTGTGAAAGCAGTGCAGCACTGGAGCAGGCTCCCCAAAGAGGTGGTCAATGCTCCCAGTCTGTCAGTGTGTAAGAGGCATTTGTCCCTAACAGTGATGGACAATGCCCCTAACAAAATGCTTCAGCCTTTGGTCAGAAGTGAAATGTCAGGCACTTCGACTAGGTGATTATTGTAGGTCCATTCCATTTGAAATAGCCCAGACTTATTTTGTTCTCATCTATGAGGTTAAGAGAGGAACAGTTTTTATTCCATGGCAGCATGTAATTACTGAGAAGCTGTGGTTAGGGATCTGGTCAAAGAAATTTCTGGAGGTAAAAGTGTTCTATATCAATTGAATTATCCCCCAAAGGGCTTTAATATGGGACATAGCTTTCCCTTTCCATTATTTTTCCTTCTGCACCATTCTGTCATGTTTGTCCCCATATCCTCATATTGAATAATTACAGCTTGTGCCAATTTGCTTATTACAGAAGCCAGACTGCCTCTCTTTTATTTTCCTTTTGGTCTAAACTGGCTTTTGTAAAATTTAACATTTCAAAGAGCTGTGAGAGTTGCCATTAAAATAAACCTACCTGTGTTTCCTTTAAATGAGCCAGCTCTACTTCTGCTCTCGCTATGAGGGAATTGTTTCAGCAGGGGAAAGAATGACACAAAGTTTAACCTCCCAGGTATTTATTCAGCTAGTCTGAGCTGCACAGCACAGTATGCTTAAACTTATTTATACCTGAAAGGAAGGAAGGAAAGAGAGTTCAAACACCCTATCCAAGAGCAAAGGAGCCCTAGAAACATACTCCAGATGTCCAAAGGTGCCTGTTTTGGTGATACCTTCAGCTTCCCTCATGTGTAATAAGGTTTCTGCCAAGGACTAAGAGCCTGCTCTTGAGGCTCTGGTGTCCCCTCGTGTTTTACATAATGGCAAAGATCCATCCCGGTTCTGGATGCAAGGAAAAGGAGAAGTAGGTTAACATTTTCTCTGCTTAACATAATCTCCTTCAAGCTGGGTAATTCACAGTCTCTCTTCATTCCAGAACATGACGCAAATAAACACCATCACCTCTGTCCTAGATTAAATCTGAGCTTGTTTCCCGCAAAGAAACTACCTGCTGTAACCAGAAGTTCAGCCTAGATGAGCCAGACTCAGGGAGTCTGAGTTTCACTTCCATGTGGAACCTGTCTCTAGTAGGACACACTCTCAATGCAGCAAATGAGCAGTTACTTTTGCCAGGTGCAGACTCTCTTGCTGCATTTGCATTTCTTTGCCTCATGGCAGAAGTTAGGGGCAAATCTACCTCCCATGTGCTGAAACATCTTGACACTTGCCTCTGGGGCAAGACAAGAAAATGCCTCCCATACACCCAAAATGTGTGGAATGTGGGGACACACTCACTGGTCATGAAGGGATGCTTGTGGTGGTTTTGTACTGATAGTGGGAGAAAAGTCCTTTCTAGAATGGCTCCAGTGTAGCTTGTGTATTTCCATTCTGCCTGATTACAGGCTGAGCTTAGATACCTGGGAAAGGAGATACTGCTTTGGGATGCACCCTGGGCTCCAGGCTGCAGCAGAATCAGGCCCAGATGAAGGCAAAGGGAAGAGTGGGGTGCAGTGTCGAGTGAAAGCTGCTGGTAAGAAACAGGAGTGAACAGGACATGAAGCCACAACGTAAAGACAGGGACCATCTCCTGCAATCAAATAAACTGTGCCAGGGACATGTGATATAAGAGATCACACTGGGTCAGACATGACGGGAGAAGCGGCTTCGGAAATTCATTAGGCACTGATAGAAAGTAAAGCTTCACTGCAATTCTTGATAGCTTTTCTGCCCAGTGGGAATCCAGCACAAAAGCCTTTTAGCACACAGTTTAACTGGGAATACCTGAGCAAACTGATAACATTGCAGCTTTTATGGTGTTCTTGTTTCTCACATATCACAGCAGACCATTCCACAAAGGATTATAGGGACGTGTGTGTGTGTGTTTATGTATGTCCCTCTGCACATTCGAGTAGCAGCTTGAACAAATTAAACAATGTTATCCATAGTGAGAACTGCAGTGGGAAGGATCAAACAAGGACATGGTTTTCCCCTTCCACCATCTTTCATGCTACACCATTCTGTCATGTTTGTCCCCGTGTCCTCATATTGAGTAATTACAGTTTGTGCTGAGTGAAGAGGCTGCTGTATTTGCTGCCAAGCACATAAATTCTGCCATGTTTCTAATTATAGTATTGTTCCTTCCAAAGACAAAGAACCCAGTTCAACTCTAGCTCAAAGCTGAATCATTTGTTCTATGGTTTAAATATGGCATATTCATAAACAAGCAAAAGCACACGTGGGGTGGATCATCTAGTAAATATGCTGTTAGATGAAAATTGATTAGGAAAAACAAAGGGATGATCAAGAAAGATCATTGTATCTCCACCTCTTCTATTTGTCATCTGCTATTGTTCATCACCCTAGTATTTCAACAAACACACCCAAGAAGGCAAGATATGTCCAAGTCTGGGGGACATAGAAGGGATTTTTTTGTATGATTTTCCTTGCATATATTAAACAAAATAGTAATAGAAAAAGAACACTGAACTATGCAATGTCCAAAAATATTTTGGAATTGATACCCACAGAGAGAAATACTGTATGCTACTTTTCTGCCCTGCCCTGCAAACCAGATTATAAGAAGAGTTTTCAGACAACCTGTGCTCATGCTGCCTTATATGAATTTCTACACTCTCGTGAATTTTAAACAGCTCTTGGTTATTATTCAAAGCTTTTATTTCTGTGTGATTTGATTAATGACTGTTCTAAGCTATTGTGTGTCATTCAGGCTTTGGAGATTACTTCTGAGGTGCATTTCTGTGTCAGCCACTCCTGCAAGTCCTCTCAGAAAGTTCCACTTGGGTCAATAATATGAGCAGGCTGGTCAGGGTAGAGGTTAAATTCTTATTTTGCATTTATTGGATTATACAGCATTTCCTGCATGAGATGATGTGATGGCTTTGGGTCTATCTTTTTGGGTTGCTTTTTGTTTTTCTGTCATTCTCTGAGGTATCATAGAATGGTTGGGATTAGAAGGGACCCTAAAGATCATCAAATTCAATGTCCCCTGCCTTGGGCAGGGACACCTCCTGCTAGACCAGGGTGCTCAAAGCACCATCCAGCCAGGCCTTGAACACTTCCATCCACAACTTCTCCTCTGGGCAACCTGTTCACCTGCCCCAACACTCTCACACAGCCCCCTGGTATAAAGTCACTTGTAAGAAGTCCCTCTGCATCTTTCATGTAGCCACCTTCAGGTACTGGAAGGTGCTCTAATGTCTCCCCAGAGCCTCCTCTTTTCCAGGCTGAATGGCCCCAGCTGTTTCAGCCTGTCTTCCTAGGAGAGGCTCTGATCATCTTCATGGTTTCCTCTGGCTTTGCTCCAGCAGGTCCATGTCCTTCTTATGTTGGGGGCCCCAGAGCTGGACGCAGCACTCCAGGTGGGGTCTTGCAAGAGCAGAGGAAGAGTATCACCTCCCTCAAGTTACTGCTGTGGCATAACTGTTGTTACTGAAAGCTTTGCAATTTTTTTCATATGATATTTAAGCCATCTTCATGAATTAACAGGAGCCAGAATAATATAACATTCAGTCTTAGCTATTATTACTTAGGTATTTAAGATATATCTATAAAGGTGTTTAGCTAATAGTGGGGATCAGACTGTCATAATTCACTGAAATCTTGAACTAGATATATCTGTTTCCATGTTTGTTTGTCTTTAAATGGGTACTGCCTTATGGTAATATAATTGTTTCATGCATGTGTTATTTACATTGTACATGAAGGGAAAGAAATGATTCAGTAGAAAAGAAGTCATTCTTACAGATTTCAATGCATTGTTGGAATTAAAATACATTCTCTGTGTCTGTTGTAAGAAGTAAGTGGAAATAATACTCTCATTATGTGCCTTCAGATCTAATAAGGAGGGAAAAACATCTTTTGGCTTTCTATCAACAAAGAACATCTTTCATAATTGCAGTATAAGCAGTGAAAGAATTTTAAAAGGAGTATTAGCATAAAAAATGGCCAAGATTTGCAATATTCTGCTGTTGTGAAAGCAGTTTGCTTTTGTACCCCCTGCATACATAATCAGTTTCCCTGGGATTAAAAACCTTCCCAAGTACCTTGTCGCATGCCAAAGAGATTTACATTGGCTTTGGTCACTGGCAGACATTAGGTACATGCAGCTTAGGTGGAGGTAAAGTCATTACCTGATGAGTACTTTAGGAAATACTTTGGGTTACAAGACATCATCTAACCTGAATTTCTTTGTTATATCAAAAGATGTGAAATATAGTGTGATCTGCAAGTAGCTCTGAAATTATCCCTAACACTGATGAGTAAAGGTGAAAACAAATAAAAACAGGTATTTAGGAAATATAAAAACAAGTAACACAAAGTCAGTTTAGCAGAAATGAAGGAAGGTCATCTTTTCACCTGCTTATTGTAAAATTAGATGTAAAGGGTTTTCTCAGTTCTTGTTATTCAGCTGACAAACTAATTAGTCATTAAATTAAATATGAGAACTTTGACCCTGTTCTTAGAATGACTTTTATTTTCCTTACACACCGGAGAAAAGCTAGATCTAAAGTGTCACTTTTTTTATCCAGTTCTTTTTTGTGATTTTGTGAAGTCTGCTTGGATGTAGATCTCCTTTCTCTTCCTTCTTACCACCCTCATCCCCTTTACTTTTCATTGTTTCACTCTTAAACTTTCAATGTTTAAGATTGGCTTTATTTTACACTTTTGACTTTCACTATATCCAGTTCCACCATTAACAAACAACTTATTTCAAGATAAAACACTGCTCTGACCAGTCATGTTTAAATACTGTGTTCAGTGTTTTTACATATTGAGACTTCCTTTTCATTCCAACTAGGAAATTTAGATCTCTATCACACAATAGACAACCAAATAGATAAGAATCAGTGCTTGGGGTTTATTTCTAATCTCTTCTCTGAGCAAAGGACAAAGGTTCCCAGATCACTTCTGTGGCCATAACTCATCTTGGAGCACCAGTACCCCAACCTAGTCTATGAGGGTTACTCTGACATTATCATAGTGTTAACAGAGTATGTAAGTGAAATTGTGTGACCTACAGGATTATACATGAGATTGGGTTACACAGTTTGTTCAAAATCCTCCCTCTTTCAGATCTCAGAACACAAAGTATTATTTCTAAGGACTTGCAGCAAAAACAAAGGAGAGAGAATAACCCATAGCTAAGCTAAAGAGCAAGAGGGGAGAGAGGACACACTACGTTTCCCTTCTTGCTCTCAGCGCTAACAAAACTGGGACACATCTTGGTAACATAACACACCAGTCCTCCCTCTTAACTGGTGAAGTAATTTTGGGCAGCTGGGTAACAGGGATAATTATACATTTATGCTGCTGGAGAAATAAATTCTCAGACCAAGTGCAAAGTTTCTGATCTTAGCCTGGGAAAATTAGATTGTCAATACAATTTTTAATTTAAAGCCCAAGAGACACAGTGGGAACAAGGACTTGAGAACAGCAAATACAGGGTAGAAAGTAGCTAAGAGGTGTAGTAGTCTTTTCCAGCATGCTGCTGGGCTCCCAGTGCTAGCCAGATGGTATTCAAGAGAATTGTCTTCTGCAGTATTAGCCAACAACAACCTCTATGTGTTTTAAGAACAGACAATTTAGTATCTGCTCAGTTGTTTCTCCATGGTAAATATATAGCAAAAGTACCCACAAGCTCCTGTCACCCACTTTTAGAGACTTTAGCACATTTTAAGGGCTATTAGAGTTGTAGTCTCTAGGATCTCTCCACTACAGCTGCAAATGGCACAGTTGGACCAGACCAGCTCTGTGTCATGCTGATTAAATTGGTAGACAATACCCCTACAGCATTTTCTTCAGCTCAAATCAAACAGATTTTAGGAAGATGAAGGAGAGGAAAAAAAATCAGACAACATAGTGTCCTTCAGCTATTGCTGCTACCTTTTCCTGCTATGTTTTCTGGACAATTTTTCAATTCTTTGTGTGATTTTATGGTTTTAGATTTCTAAGTACCTTCAGGTTGAGCCTCCCCATGCTACCAGGGTAAAATGTTACGCATTTCATCATATAATTCTGGAAAATGCAGACATACCTTTGGGACTGTCTGTTCTTTAATTCAAAAAATTGCATTCAGCTTTGAAATTATCTATAATGATACAGTTTTACAATATGTTTCTAGTAAAATGTTTATAATCAAGCAGATAGAGTGGATAATTGTATGGAGTCATGTAATTGGATAACTATATACTGTAGTAGTAAATGGTTATTATTATGCTCCAGCTATATACTGCTGTTACTCTGGTTCTTTTTCATTTGTCATTGTCTTGAAATACGTAGAGTTATGATTTCTTTGTGCCTGACAATCTTAGTCATATTTCTATCTTGCTGAATTGTGAATACACAGAGATACTGAGATGATATCCCGTTTCCCTTATGTATCTCCCATTCTGATTTAGCACTTTTCTAGTCTTTAATGGAGGAAAAGGGCTTCACAGTCCTCTCTGCAGAGTAATAAAAGTGTTAGTGGCAAGTAGGTAGCTAAGAAGATTGACTACTCATGTTCCAGCTTTTCCTCAGTAGTTGTTAGCTCTTCTGAAAATGCTAATCAGGAGACAGTAATAGTCAGGATGCTTTGTAATTTAATGCATTTTTACCTTTTTGCTCAGTAAATTCACTCTTGCTACACAGTTTCCATTTTATAAGTTAAATTTAAAACATCTTGTCTAGCTTTGTATCCTACAAATTTTTAATGTGTAAAGATTCAATTCTAAAAGTTTCTTCTCCTTTCATACTCCCTCAGTCTTTGTGGGAAATTGGGTAATATTGAAATACCTTGCAGAATAAAAGGAATTGTGTTTGCTAAGTTTCACTTTTGAAGAACCCCAAGACATAAATAAGAAATAATGGTTTTCAGTTCTCATCAGCAGAAAAGAAATCAAGAAAAAGCTGTATTCAGTGCCATGACAAGCTGGGTGGATTAGATGTGTACAAGGAAAAGCATGAAGCACAGTTTCCATTTTCTCCAGGTTGGAGAAATCTTCCAAATCTAGTTTACCTGCAATGTCACACACATCCTCTTGGAGCCAGGAGTACTGTACATTTATTTTGTTTATGTGGATGATGTTGTTGCAACAAGATCTCTACAAAACTCAGTGTAGTTGCTTAACAGTGGAAAATGACCTGTTGTACACCTGACCTTGAAGATTAACCTGATAGCCCAGGGCACTGCTTCATGTAATTTTAAATACTTAGGGAAGACTCACATGTCTACTCTGAACCAGTGGAACTGCAGTGTGTGAAGCTGCAGCTGAAGTAATCTCATACTGTGGAAGTGTATTTAAAGGCCACAGCTGATGATGACAAAGCAAAGCAGGAAGATTGAAATCAAAATTATCCAAATCATCATTTTTAATAAAAAGTATTTCAGTCTTCAGAAAATGGCCTTGATTTAAATCATCACTTTAGTTTTATTTTGCATTTGCCCTTGCTTTCCTAAGGAAAGGTTAATCCATATTAAGTAGTAACTATTAAAGTACATTAATTAGCAAGTAAACATACATTTTTGCACTCAGTTTGATTCTTATTTTTAATAGGATGTATTCTAGTAATATCCATTTATTAAAGCAATTATATCTCACAGCATATATTTGCTCAAATGATTAGTTTTTTAATTTCTTACATGTTTTAATAGTTTCTCTCCGTTTAATGATGGACAATTATATAATCTAATTTCACTTCTATTAAACTAGGCATTTACATTTCATGCAGCTGTCCATAGCTTAAGCCTGAAGATTTTAGTTAGACTCAAGCATTAAGATCCTCTTGAGAATCTGCTGTCTGCATGGGAAAACAATAACAGAGACTACTACTATTTTATTTCTACCTAAGGATGTCAACAGAAAATGAATTATGCATCAAAAGCCTTGATAATAGCATCATATCAATGTACCCATGTTCCACTAATAAGAAATCCCTTTGTGGATTCCACACTGAAGTCCCTGCCAGAGAACTTATAGCTTAGGTGACAACCGATTCTCACATCCTGAGCCTATCCCTCACTATGACTTGGAGAATTCAGCAGCAGTTATCTGCTAGTCATTGAAGAAATAAGGCTTTTGGTAGGAAAATCCTGGTGGGTATAAAAATGCTGTGTGGTCATGTCCAAAGAACTATGGCTCAATGTTCAATAACAGGTGGTATCACTCAGGGGCCCAGAGTGGGGCCGGTGTTATTTCGTGTCTTCGTCACGGACGTAGCAGTATTGCCTGCACCCTCGGCAGGTTTGCTGAGGGCACCAAGCTGGCTGCTGCTGTTGGTGGGCTTGAGGGAAGAGGTGCCACCCAGAGGGACCTTGACAAGCTCAAGGAGTGGGCCCATGTGAACCACATGAAGTTCAAAAAGGCCACGTGCAAGATCTTGTACCTGGCTCAGGGGAATCCATGCTATCAGCACAGGCTGGGGGATGAACGGATGGAAAGGAGCCCTGCTGAGAAGAACTTGGGGATCACGGTGGATGACAAACTTAACATAAGTCAGCAAAGTGCAATTGCAGTCCAGAAAGTTGATTGTACCCTTGGTTGCATCACAAGAAGTGTAGCTAGCAGGTCAAAGGAGGTGATTCTACCCCTCTACTCTGCTTTCCTGATACTCTGCTTGGAGGACCATGAGAATATTTGGAGGGCTGAGGGAGTTGGGCTATTTAAACTTTATTTTGGCCTTTCCATTTATAAAGGTGGCTTATAAGAAAGATGGAAAGAGGCTTTTTACCATGGTCTATAGTGAGAGGGCAAAGGGTAAGAGTAGTAAATTGAAAGAGCATAGATCCACATTGGACATAAGGAAGACATTTTTTACAATGAGGGTGGTGAGGCACTTGAACAGGTTGCCCAGAGCAACTGTGGAAGCCCCATACCTGAAAGTGTTCAAGGACAGGCTGGATGAAATTTGAGAAACCTGGCCTAGTGAAAGATGTTCCTGCCCACGGCAGGGAGGTTGAACCAGAAGAGGTTTAAAGTCCCTTCCAACCAAAACTATTCTGTGGTTCCCTGAAATATTTTACATATTTCTTGTTCTGTCTAGAGAAAGGTGTACCCTAACCACTGCACAGATGGAGGAAGGCTGGGGACAGCAGCCTCTACCCACAATTTCCCACCTGATTTTCTGCAGAATAGCGCTGACAGGTGTCTTCTGAGACACTTAACTAGCCTGGGCTCTCCAGGTAAGACAGGCAGTCTTGTGCAGTACAGGGATCCCAGAAGGTTTCCATGCCTTGAACTCAATATTGTCAAGACAAGGCCTCCTGTCCATCTATATTTCTCTCTGGATCAAGCCAGAAGCTCCTATTTATACTTTCAGGTGCTAATGGTCTCTGATGCTTTGGACATCCTGTTCAAACCACTTCATTGGTCCCTTTGAGTGATTACTGAAACTCAAGATGACCAAATTACAAATCTTTCAGCTCAGATGCATCATAATTGCTTTAGTTATCAGGGAACACACGTTTGAGTCTCTCACTTGGTGCCAGGCCAATAGCCAACATTTCCAGTCCCAAGATTGGCAATTAGCCTGATGGCTAGATGGGTTCACATGAGCATAACACTATTAATTAAACAGCAGCTGTGTTAATCAAGCTACCAAAAGTAATTTGTTGGAATAAATATTTTATTAACATGTCCGTCAATAACGCAAAAGAAGAGGTTGTAATTAATTCATTTACAAAAATATTCACACAGTGGTGGCTGTGACTGTTTAAGGGCCCAGACACAAGTCTCATCTGTCAAATGGTATATTCCCATTTTATCACTTCTTGTTAATGGTGCTGTAGATATCAGTTACCCAACTGTAATTACTTGTTTGTTAGTTACAAGCCAAGCATTGCTGACCCCTCGAGCAGCAATACCTGACAGCTGATGCTAAAGGGCTCTTTTTTCTTTTCGTTGCTTTATTCTTTCAGAAAAATGCATTCTGACTTTTAACTACAGAAAGATATTGTTGGATTATGGAGGGTTATGGTTAGTCACCACATGTTTTTTTTCCCTTGAAAAGCCCACAAAATTGGAAGAGGGTGAATATATTTTTTTTAATTTCTCTTGGTATTAGTAACTAAACAGATGGTGGAAATGGTGTGTTTTAAACAAATGTACATCATAAATACAACAGCTAGCAGTGATTTCTAATACTGAGGAATATAAGGATATATATTTCTGAGAAGTAGAGAAAGGCTGTTGACTTTGCAAGAAGGTCATAGATTAGGCAGTGTGTTTCAAACATTGAAGAGAGTGGGAAAAGATTAAGGAGAAGGTCTACTGAAAGAGCAAGATGTAAACTTCTAGGACTGTTAAAACTCAGGCTTGCCTGACCCACATTTTTGGAAAACTTTTTTGAGCACTTTTCTCTACTGCTTTGTCTGTGTCAGGTCATTTATTACTCGTTAGAGTGGAAGTCTTGCTGTGTTTTACCCACTTGTCCAACATCTTAGACATTTGAGAAATCTGCTGGAAGCACTTACAGAGATATTTTTTATGTAATATGCATGGATATAGAGTACCCATGTACATATAAAGAAGGAATTGCATTTATAAAAATAAAGTTAATTTAATACAGAATACTACTAATAAGAAAAAATAAACATATGATGGGGAAAGAGTAAATAATTCTAATATTTGATCTTCCTTCACAAACACTTAACCCACAGCCTGTACTACAATTCATTTCTATCATGTTCATTGTTTGTTCAGCAGTTTTACTCTTCAAAATATTTTAGTCATATTTAGGATAAAGAAGCAAAGCCAAGTGACTTACGTAGTCAAATTGCACAACACAAGTGGTGATCAGGAAACATTGTAAACAGGTGGCATCCTGTTATGAAAAATCACCTGTGTTGTGGTTTTTCCATGGTACTAATGCAATATTTTTTTAATTATATGTAACCTTCAGGTGGCACAAGTACTGCATCTCATGTATGATTTGTCTTTTGATCTCCTGGAAGCCTTTATTTATATTGTATTGTTTTAGTTGTCATGCCTGACAGGTGCTCTAAACTGTGAAGTTTAAGGGAAAAAAGTGCTTATTCTGTCAAGGAGTCTGTAAGCCACTGCCGGCCCTGGATGTGCTGGCAGCAGAACGGTGAGATCCCATTGCCATTAACAGCAGGAGCTGGACTGCTCCTAACTACCCAGACAATTCTCAGCAGGTGGAGTGAGCACACAGTGACCCAGCCAGCCCTGCTGTGCCCTCCTGCTGCAGCCTCCGTGGCACCAGGCCCATGGAGATGGGCAGCTCAGGCACGGATCCATCCCGGCCATCGCCAGCGAGCGCTCCTCCAGGGCTGGATTGCCTTTGGCTGGCTCAGGCCATCCATGCCACAAAGTGCTGCTCACCTGAGAGAGGCTGTGGCAATACCACGCAGCAAGCTGGACACCAAAAACCCGTCAGAGGTGCTGCTGATACTGTAGTCTGCTCAGGGTGAGAGAAAAGTTGGATTAAAGTCACTCTGTGAAAGCACCAGTGAGGTGAATGCCCTGGAGAGGAAGCTCTGACAGGACTGTGCCACAGTGCTGTGACAGTTCTCATTCACAAGTAGCTCAGCTTCAGCATACTGTAGCTTAATTCTCCATGGGAAGATTAATCCCTTGGAGAAGGATTTAGCTGCAGTGAACTAGGGCCACTTTATTTCTGAATGGGAAAGGCCACACAGGGATTTAATGTACTTTATCTTATGTGCATTGATTTCACAGCTTTAGTTAATTCATCTTAACTTCCCTGAATTCCCTTGTGTGGACAAGCTTTTTGTCTGCAGAGAGGCTTTTGGAGCTGCATGTAAAGCTCCTCGTGCAGCCCAAGCAGAAAGCAGGTTGGAATGATTTCTCTGCTTCTGAAGGAGCTTATACCTGTCTAGATACTATTAAATTACCTCTTTCTCAGATGGTTGATCCGTGACATCCTTAGAATAACTATTTTAATTAGATTTTTTGAATGGACCGGAGAAAAAGAAGTGTTCTTAAAACTAATCTCTGAGCTATTTTTGAAATCTCTCATCAAGAGTCTTTTCAAGGCTTTCAGATAGCATGAATTGTGTACAGCTGCACAAACAATATTTTCTCAAGATTGGACATGTCTGGCCATGCAGTTTAATAGGTTTCCTTGCCCAGTGGGATTTTCTTCATCTTTGGTCATGGTCATAAGAAAACATTTTGTCTATATGGATAAGGAGGGAGTGGAGTTTCTATTTCTTGATCCTAAAGATCCTAATCCCTTCCTCTTGGTGGCACAAGTGACACAGATCAGGGTTAAGGAGGATGCTTTCATGGGTGCTGCTGTTAAAATAATGTCATGGTTTGACCGTTGTTGTTCTTTGGGGAAATTATACTGTTCATTTCCTGCAAAGTTAACATGAATTACTGATAAGGTGTTTCCTGATGTCACCTATCAATTTTAAAATTCACCTATCAATTTAAAATTTTTCCTAACAGTTCTTCACTGGAACCCTTATGTAGCACCAAAAGACATCTCTTGTGGATTCCATAGAAGTGTTACTGTGACTTAATTCTGTAGCAGTCAATAATTATTTTGGCATTTTGGCATATATGAGGTGCATAGGGGCCCACATTCGTGTGGAAAAAGCCGTGTCAGAACAGAGCTATTGAAGAACAAAGAAATGTAAATAACAGCTGAATATCAGGGTATAGATGTTTTCCACTAGTATTACTCAATAGCAGTATTCATCAATACTGATCCCAGTGAGACTAGGAAAATATTTTAAACTATTAAATGCATATTTATATATAAAAAGTTATGCAGCATGAGCAAGAGAGGAAATTAATTTAGCTGTTTGTGACCCTTTGACCCCAATAGAAGTAAATATCTTTAAAATTTAGCTCTGATGCCTGTATATATCCTTGTAGTAACCGCTTTACAAGTGTTCAATGTGTTCTAATGATGGCTTTACCTCTTTTTTCACACAGCTGATTGGATTTGTGTATGCCTGTTACGTGATCAGTATTTTCATGGAGGAGGAGGACAGCTGTAAGTACTGATACACACCTCACCACCTCTGGAGCCAAGGTACCTGGGCTGAGACTTAGTCTTGCATTAAACTACCAAGGCAGAGAACAAAGTTTGAAAAATGGCAGAATCTGGCATTCATGTACACAACCAATTTTCCTTAAAGACATACTTATTTAGGTACTAACAAGTTATTGAGGAGGGATTGCACTTTCTGAACTTCTTCATAGAGACTTGAACATCTTACTTGAGCCAGTCACAGTGATGGAAATTATGTGATCCATTTTGCATACATATAGATATGTATGTCTTTATGCATGTACATTTATATTTGAATCAAAGCTCCTGAAGCCTCTTAATCTGAATTTCCAAATTACATCTTTATCAGCAGCAAAATTAATGGAGAGGACAGACCAAGCCATTTACAGTGTGCAGTATCACTCTGATCAATAATTAGGTAAACCTGATCTATGCTTACAGGCACCTAGGCCATGTATTTAAAATGCTGACCCCATATTCTTAACTTGCTTTTGTCAATGAAACCCTTACATACATACTCATGTTGTTCCAAAAATTTGGAAATGTGCACACCTTAAGAAAGTATTTCTCAAAAAGTCATTAAGAGAGTATTGGAAAAATCTGAATATGCTGAACATTTTGGTAGGATGCTGTGTGGAAAGTGTTTGTGAGGTTTGCCTGAGGATGTCACCATACCCACATGACTGGGATAGCCATTGGTAAAAGCAATAGAGAGAATGGAAAAATATTGGATGAGCAGAGGAGCAAATACAAGAACAAATTAAAAAAGGGACAACATGTGATCATTTAAATTACTTCCTCTCATTTATAAGGAGATAAACAGTAAAATAGCTCTCTCTAGGGGAAAAAAAGAACTAATGTCAATAGCATTTTGTGGTTATAGCATAAATAACATGCAACTAAATATTTATTTATAAACTTTTATTCATAAATCTTTACACAGTTGTTTTGTTTCTTCACAAAATAAGTCTAGTGGGTGAATATCATAGGAAAAAATTAGTTTGTAGGAAAGTATTTGATAATACCTGGAAAATCTTATTGAAAATATACTTCAAGTAATTCATGTCTGTGATAGACTATAAACAAAATATTTTTCCATTGCTACAAATGTTACAATGTTCAGTTCTCCATCATAATGCAACAGACATTAGTTTTAACACTTTCATTCAAAGGTTTTTATTAGGAAGAAAATATATCCAAGAGATTCTCAGATAAAATTGAATGGCAAGGCATAAGCATGCTGTGCACATAGTGTACTGTGGAAAGGCAGAAGGAGCCTGGATAAAGATGGATGCTCTCAAGGAGAAACATGACCACTTGGAGAAGAAACATAAATAAAATGCAGGGTTCAAGGAGAAAAAGCCCAGAAAATGCTTCCAGGGAAAGCTGGAAGCTGCCAGTTAGGCAGGAACTGGTAGCACAGGGCAGCAGCAGGTGGCACAGCAGCGCAGTGGCTGTGTGGTTTGGGACGTGCAAACACAGCCTTTGCTCAGTGAAATCCAGCCACTGCTCCTGTCCGTGTGGCTGTGATGAGTCAGGGCAGTAGCCAGGGCTTCATAGGGATAGCTGGACACTTTGTTCATGAGACAGTTCCTGACTAAATGCCAGGGAGGCTACATCAGGTGTTAGGGGAGGCCTGCAGGCTGATGAGGAAGACACAAACCACAGTGCCTTTGAAAAATAATCGTGTGTGCACATGCACACCCACATGCAAGCACAGATGCATCTGTGCCTGGGGAAACAGACTCCTCCCTTTTTACACAAATATGTTATATTACTGTTGGGTTTGTTTAGCCATTTATAGTCTGCTTCACACACCCTGTTTTAGGCATTGTGGAAGACAAAACTCCCAGCAAAGAATACATGTTCATGGAAACTGCAGTCATGTGCTACAGAGAATATGTGGTTTACATATTCAAGGCCTCACAAGAGAGCTTTTGTGAAGTTAAGGGCTCTGTTCACTTTGAAAATATGTCTATTTCAGAAGAGATGGGGCTGATTCATTTTCCTCTGATGGTGAGCCCACCTAATTGTCTTTTGAGGGTTTCAAGCTATACGATACAGATGGAAATTTAAATCACTGAGAATGGAGAACAGGTAACATATTTATCAACCAATAAAACACATCGAGGGCTAAGGTGATCCAGTATGTAGAACTAACCCAGTTCCCACTCTCCTCAACTGACTCAAGGGTCTGCATTTAATGTCTGCTTGTCTTTCAGAACTGTCAATGATAATTTGTTCTTCTGTTACAAGTGAAAATCACCTCACTTGTCTTGGAAAATATGGTGTAATGTCCTTTGTTAGGAATGGACAAATTTCCCATTTCAGTTTTATTTTTACATTGGGTCTTCTATACTTTTGTGTGAATAGGTTTTTTTGTTTGGCAGAAAATGACCTGGGGCAGGGGCAAGAGCAGTGCACAAAGGAAGGAAAAAGAGGAGCAAAGAAGTGGAATAGATGAAGCTAGGAGATTTTACAACCATTGGAAAGAAGTAATTTCTGATTTGCTACTTTTTTATTGCCTTCTAAGATTCTGAATTGGATCAAAAGCAAATAAACAGCCCTTTAATATTTCACTTTGTGTCTTAGTGCCCATTTGTGTTTTAGAGCCCTCTATGCTTATAGATAAATACATTATAGACAAATGTTAACCCCTTCATAGGAATCCCACAGATATGTGTTGAATAAAGAAATGTCTGTTTTTAAGGCACAGTGAGAAAATTGTTTAGTTTGATAATTAGCTGAGAAGAGCAGGACTTATTCTGGAGAAATTCACATTGCTAACTTGCAGCATAATGAACAGAAACTTATTCTAGATGTAAACACAGTGGTGCTTCCAAACAGATTGAAAGTAGACAGTGTTTACATTAGGATAAAAGTCCAAAAACCTGCCACTAAGACCAATTTTATGCATTTTAATATAATGCAGCAGATCTTTTTCTTAGGTGGATGCAGCTATTCCATCATATTTTAAGCAGTAGTTTGCAGAGAATAAATCCTCAGCCATCTGACTGTCAAAGCCTCCCTAATTAAATATACTCTGCAATATTTAGTGCATCGAGTTAACCCCAGTTCTTGGTCTAAAACCCATCAAGCAGACTTAAAAATTAATAATAGCTGCCTGTTTAGCCTCTATGCAGTGCTTAAATGGATTTTGAGCCTGACATTTCAGCTGATGGACACTTTTCTGAACAGTAATAATGCTTGAGGAAACATTTATTTCCAGCTATTGCTCACCTTACCTACATTTCATACTGTAGTTAACTTTTATTTAGAAGGAAGATGGTAGCAGGTCAAAAGGAATGAAAAAAAAGAGACATGTAAAAGGCGTACTTACAGTAGTGAGGTTATTACCTTCCATCATTCATCCTAATGAAAAAGTCTATTTATATCTCTTCCCTTCATTTTTTCATTTCTTTCTTTGTAGATCTATCAATCTCTATAAGCCCTTTTGAAGGAGTAGAATATGTGAAATCTGTAATCATAAAAACCTCTCAGTATCCCGTTTGTGAATCATTTTCTCCTAAAAATGAACTCAGAAACTGATTTCCACCTTGTCAGAGTTACTGTTTTAATTCAGTGAAGTCTGGAGACTAGGCAAAATACATTGCTAAAATCATGATTAAATTTCTAAATAATTTCTGGACTTTTTTGAGAAACAGTGTTAGAACACTACTACTGCTAAATACAAGTTCATAAATGTGACACTGACACGTTAGAAGTGATCGTTCTGTACTGTACTGGATTTTGTGGAGTGGAAACTGATTTGTAAACAAATTGCATGAGGAAATAGCAGTGAAATCAGAGGAGAAGGTTTGCTACAAAACTACAGTTGTGATTTCAGCATTTTTGTAAAAATTAGGCTGAAATGCCAAAAGGCCAATCCAATGAAATTTAAACCTCTTTTGTGCGTAGGCAAAAAGAAAGGAAAGGGCTTCCATTCACCTTGAAGATTTATCCCCTAAATGAAGGCGCAAGAACAAAATTAATAAATAAAAACAGGATTATTTTTCGTTGGTCCTCTATGCTAGTCGTGTTCACAGCTCAGCTGTAATTTCAGAACAAAGAGGAAGATGAATTTGTTTTTACAAATTACAAGTTTCCCCATATTGTGGTACCAATATGACCCTCCATATGCTATCATTAGAAAGATATTAAGTAAAGCAAGATACATTATTACTTCCTCTGAAAAACTACTGCATTGCCTTATCTGACATATGGCTTTACATTTGTACACACCATTGAGCATCTGTTGTCAGTAATCAAACAAGAGAGAAAGAATTTTATATCACATTTAATTTAATATTTATAGTTACACAATAGGTCCAGTAGTGATAAATTTCTTATAAACATGCTATTTTTTTGCAAAGTGAATAAAGCTAGCAATAGCTAATATTAGAAATATCTGATTACCTTTATATGTAAGTATCCAAGTTTCCTCAACTGAGGAGTTTTTGGGAACCCACTACTAATATCTTTACATTAATTGCAATTGTACATGCAGTTGAGTCTATTTACCTTCTGAGAAGAGAATTTTTATGGTAAAATGTTTAATATCAAGGATCACCAAGAAGGAGGATTCTGTACTACTCTTCTGTTGGACAATACAAGAATCAAACATCCCCAGTTACCAACTGTCCTAAATTACCTCCTGGAAAAAAAGGACTTAACAAAACTTGCCAAACAGCAGCACAGGTCATCGCTGGGCTTTAGCACTCACCACTCTCACCTTTAAACCATAATGACTTGAAACAAAATGTTCCTGACCAGTGGATGAGTATGCTTGACACAGACTTTTAAAATGATAATAAGTTTTACTGCTTGGCAGTGAAACAACACAATAAGCTGTCACGTTGACAAGCATCCTCCTGGCTTCAGTGTTTCTGGAAGATGGGAGTGATTACCAGTATTTTTGGAAGGCTTGAAAGCAGTTTGCATCTTTCTGTTCATCTGGACAAGAAACCCAAAACCCCAGAATTTTGATTCACCTGTTTTGGCAACAGGTGAATCAAAACAACAGAATCAGGTACTTTTGCCAGGTACACATATTGCTAGGCATAGAATAGCAGTGGGTTCATAACCAGATATGTTCTGTAGTTCAACTGAACAGTTTTCTAAAAATAAAAAGTGGCCTCTTGCAGAGACAAAGTGTCCAATATACCTGTCCTCAAAGGTGGTCTGTGACATCTGGAAAGCCAGGGAGCCCATCCAATGCCACAGGTGGTTCCTGCTCCTCCTTGCACTGAGGTGCTGCCCACATTTCAGGGTGGCTCATTCCCTGCTAGCAGCTTCTGTCATCATTGTGGAGATGCCTACCATGAGCTGAAGGAGAGGTTATGATGTGACCAGAAATGTCACCAGGCGTATGCAGAGGGCTTCCTCAGTTCAGCTGTGGCCCAGGACAACCCCACCAGACATTTAATGGAGACAAATATCAAGCTGCAGTTTCTGTAGACTCTAGAGGTCTGTCCAGCTGGAATTTGTTGGTTAGATGCAGACTCATCTGTTTACCACCCTACTTATACCTGACTCCACTTTCTCCTGAAGTGGAAATATAAAGGATAAAACTCTTTATGGTTTATCAACATTGTATAGTCCTACAGTCATATTGGTGTCCTCTTTATTTATCATTAGCCTTAGTGTGTGAATTACATGAAAATGCATGCTCATTCCTACACTAAACTAACACAATGAATTCTGAAGCACTTAATAAAGGAAGATATACTGCAGGGATGTTACACTATTTGAATTACCTCTACATACTGTTTCAATTTATTTTTGTTTCTTTTTTTTTTTTTTTTGCATTCAGTTATCATACATTGCCTGAGAAAGCATTTGTTTTAGCTTCTATGGAAACATATGAAAATATATGCATAGATATAATGGATATAATGCATAGCTATAATGCACACAACCAAGGGTAAAATCTTTGAGGTGGTGTAAAATAAAAGCAATTAAACAATATAAATATAAATATAAATACTAGAAAAAAAATTTTATTCTAGATAGATTATTGGCAAAAAATTGCAGAAAAGGCATGATCTTCCCTTCTTTTTTTTTCTGCTTAAAAACCGTGGATGAAGAATCTGTCACAGGAAGGCAAATCTAAAAAAATATGTATATACTCATGCAACTGTCTGCGTTTACATTCCCCTAGCAAAATGTACAAAATGGTCTTCGTTTCAAGTTGTATTCTCCATTGACATTGCAGAACACTGTTCTAAGAGATTGTCTTTAAATAATAGATGGTGCCCAGTGTACAGAAGGGGGAGTCTTAACTGTGGAGTATTTCTAGCAGCAGCAGAAGTTACCTGCTTGAAAGTACCTTATGTTTCATGTGGGATGCAACATGTAAGGTTTGTCCAGATAGGGTGCAGACAAAGCATGAGGAAATGCCATCCTCTAAATGAACTGTGAGCTAATTCTAATTTTTCATTGGTTGAACATAGTTTAAGGGGTGAATCAAATAACTTGAGGAAATCCCCCTTGAGTTTCTAAACCACTTCAGTAAAATATTTTAGTCTGTCTTTAGTAAAGAATTAATTTCTTAATTTTGGGTTGCTTGAACAGGTATGGAGATAATAGTCAAGATACCATTTCCATGCAAACCAGCAACTCATTGATTTTTCATTAAGGAAGGGGATAAATCACTCAAATAGCAAGAGTACTTCCAGTGCATTCCAGCAATTCCTCCCTTAAGCACAAGTCAGAAATTTCTTCCTGAAATTCAGTAGAAAAGAATTGCCTCAATCACTTTAGCAAACATAATATTATTGGATATTCTCCAGAATATTAGTAGGTCACAGCAGTAGTGATTGACTCACAGTACAGTTTTGAAATGTTCTTTTGTGGGTGAGGAAATCTCAAGTGCCCAGAGCCAGCTGTATCTGGCACTACAGACAGCTCAGTGGGTGAGGCATATTCTCCTCTGCTTCATACACTGAAATGATACTTGGATATTTTGATCAAGTTGGAGATCTCTAATAATTTTTTTTTCTGTAAAAAGTTGAGGAAGAGTTCAGGAGAGTAAAATTTAATATTTTTTTAAAGATCTCTGTTATACCAAAGCATTGTGTGAGCATTCAGCTGCCGAAAGGTGCAGAGCTGCAATCACTGGCTTCCATCCACAGTTCTGGATTCTGACTGTAGAAATATGCATATATATTATATGTAGTCATTTAAATGAGACTTCAGGAGCACAGGTGAAGTATTTGGAAATACCTGTAAGAAAAGCAAAATAGATTTTATGTACTATTTTCAGAAAGCACTAACACAGTTTTGTGAACAGAGATATGTGTCAGAACAGTATTATATCATCATGAGACAATTTTACCTGTTTTGATAAATATGTACATGTATATATATGTATATATGTGTGTAGGTGGGTATGTATATCCATATAGATGGATATGTAGTTGAATATATACATATTTTGGTTCAAATACAGGTATATACAGACTACCCTTAACTTTGAATTGATTTCCAGACTGATAACTAGAGAGTTTTTAAAGGCTAGTTCACTACTACCTGATCAATTTCTGTTTTACAAATACAATTAATGTTGGGCATTTCCACCATTGATTCAGAACATTCAGACTAGATATATGGAAGAATTTTTTACAATGAGGATGGTGAAACACTGGGAGAGGTTGTGCAGAGAAGTGCCAGGTGCCTCATCTCTAGAAACAAAACTGAAGGTCAGCAGCCTGATCTAGATGAAGATGTCCCTGCTCAGTGCAAGGGGACTGGACTAGATGGCCTTTAAGGATTTCTTCTAAACCAAATTATGCTATGATTCAGTGATTCTATGAGTATTATATGCCATATCACATATTAAAAATATATATTTTGTCCTGGGGGACAACATCTGTTCATGAGCCTGCAGTGCCCTGGTGACCAAGAAGGCCGAAGGTGTCCTGGGCTGCATCAGGAAGGACATTGCCAGCAGGTCGATGGAGTTGATCCTGCCTTTTCAGTCTGGGGAAGAGGTGAATGAGAAGAGAACTTATCAATGCACACAGATGTCTTAAGGGTTGGTGGAAAAGGATGGAGCCAGACTCTTCTTGGTGGTCTCCAGTGACAGGACATGGGGTGGTGGGTACAAACTGAAACACAGGCAGCTCCACCTGAGTATGAGGGGGAAAAAAGCCTTTACTTTAAGGGAGGCAGAGCACCAGAACAGGCTGCCCAGAGAGGCCGTGGAGTCTCTTTCTGTAGCTATTCACCAATAGCAACTTACTGTAGGTGAATCTGCTTTAGCAGGGGGTTTGGACTTCACAGTCTTCAGAGGTCACTTCCCACCCCAAGAGATCTGTGATTTTGTAAAAGAAGAGAATTATCTTTAAGTACGAATATACTTATGACCATGCAGTTTTCTTTAAACTGGAGATCATACCTTCCCTTAAGATTTTTTTGTTTACTACTCTAATAAATAATATTCTTATTGAAATGGAATAATAATTCTGATTTTAGGGTTTATATCATTTGATGAGTGTTCCTCAATAGTTCTTAGATCCATGTATTGCTTCCCTACTCCCAAATACTCAGTACGCCCTTTTTTTTTACTAGCTCATTTGATTCTAGTTTCTACTAACCTAACGTAATATTGATTTTGTTTTAGTCTCCACCTTCCACCTCCTTGGCTTTTCTGTTGAAATTAAATCTGTCTTTAAATGGATGCTATCCCAACCCCCAGTTGCCAGCACCTTAGCCTTTTCACTTAAATTGCATCTATTGTTAAATCAATCTTACTCCAGCATCCAGCGTTGCTCTCTTGGGCTTTCCACTCAACATCACATACAGGCCTAAGTGGTGCCCATTCCTGTCTGTACCTTTCATCCAGCTGCTCCATTAAAATGAAACCTCTTTACAAATCCATTTTCCACTTCCAGTAGCAGTCCTCTTACTTCTTCGTCTCTGAATGGCAGCAGCCTCGTGTCCGTTTTAGTTTGTGGAGCTTAAAAAGAAACTTTTCAGACTCCCACTCTTCTGTGTAAATGCCATCTCTCCCAAATCTTAACTATCATGCAGATAGGTTTTCCTAATTTCTGGGTCTCAGCTTAAGTAACATCCATTTCATTGTTACTGCTGCCTGGGTGGTAATTTCCCAGTCAGCAAATGATGTCTAAGAGCTCTGTCTGTACCAACTGCTGCCTTCGGCGTGGGAAGCGTGAGCCTGGAGCCAAAGATGTGCCCCTGTAATGAAGGGGTGTGCTGAGCCAAGGGGGGCACAGGATTAGTCAGGCTCTACACTGGGTTGTAAACTGTCTTCATTATATACTGATAGGGAATCTGGGAATTCAGTGAGCAATGAACAGTTACAGTTGAGACAACTATACCCACAGCTTCCCTGATATGATGCATAACTCAACCTGTTTGACAGACCTGACAGAATTAGTAGTTTAAGTGGTCAGAACTCTCAGTGCCTTTTCCTTTATGCCTGGCCTGCAAAAGAGATGATGAGGTTTCATCTCAGAAGAAAGAAAAGTCCTCCCTTCTTCTTTACAGATAATAGCCTCAAAAATTAAAGCAGATCCATGCAGGCCACCTGAGCTGAGAGAATGCCACTGATTTTTTCTGAAGATAAGGTTTATTCACAATTCTAATAGCACTAAGTTTTGAAATACAGCAGTAGAAAAGCCAAAGCTGCTCGTTCCTTGTTTTAAGGGAGTATCCATGACAAAAATCATACAATGTGGGTTCCTTTTTATCTAATGGGTTCCAATGTATCTAACCACACATTATAGACTTAGAGGATATTCAAACTACCTAGAAAAGTGGGTACCATAAGTTAAAAAAGAGGTGGCTAACCAGCAGTCAGTGAAGTACATTGAACAAAGCCGTGAATTTCAGGTCATAATCAGGTACATTTTGAAGATAATTTTATTTGGTAATGGATACTTTCTCAAAATGCAGCAAAATTCAGAAAAGTTGAATAAGAATTAACTATCCACCACTTCATACATTTTTGAAAAATCTCAGGTCTGAGTCCCATAAATCTAAAGGCAAGCAGCATCTTCCACCAAGAAAAATTGTCAGTTTTGTTTGGAAGAGAAAGGGGTAGCCGATGATTACCGACAAGATCAAAGCAAGAGAAAGACCCTTGCAAATAAAGTATCACAAGAATTTATTAGAAGAACCACAGTCACACAGCAAGAGAAAGGAGAAGTTATTAGGTCAGCTGGTCAGAGCATGGTGCTAATTAACACCAAGGTTGCAGGTTTGATCCCTGAATGGGCCATTCACTTAAGAGCTGGACCCATTGATTCTTGTGGGTGCCTTCCAACTCAGAATAATCTGTGGTTAAAATATTGGAAATAGTTTAGGTGATGGTTGGTAAACACTTTCCTTTATCCTGTGAAATTCTTACCTCTTCTTTAGTTCTCTTTATTGTGTTTCTGATGTCATCACAACTTCAACCTTTCACAAAGTAACCTTTTAAAATTCCCCGTTTTAAACTTTGACTTGTTGTCTATATGTTGTGCTTTTTAGATTTTCTAGTTGTGCTATTTCAACAGCCTTAATGGTTTCAGTATATAAGATAAGCAAGATTTATAGCAAGAGGTGTTGTCATAACAAATCAGGAGATATAGCTGTTATGGTTTTCCAGCTGGGCCAGTTGGCCAAATAAAATACATTGCCTGATCCGAAAAAAGCTGTTTTTCAGAAAGGCTACAGTATATTTATTAACTCTGTATCATAACAAGTCTTTCTCTTACCAGTGCTCTGTGATTTGGGTCATAGCTGGACTCACTTCAAACTTCATTTGACATTCTCTTGCCTTGAATCAGTAAATATATAGGGTTTTTTGCTAGCAGAAATTAAATCTCAGTTCATCTGTGTTTTTCTCAATATCACAGACTAGATACAGCAAAATTATGCTATACTGTGTGACTCCCACCATTTATATGATGGCTCTTATTCCTTGGCATTGATTTCTACTCATTCTCTTTTCCTCCTTAATCATAAAAATATGTTGTTCTGGAGGACTGAAATTTTAGAGTTCAAAGGTTTTCTGAAAAGTATATTTTTACATCATCTTTCTTCAGAGAGAGTTTTTTTTTTATGATTGAGGGCAGTATTGCATTATTTTCTTTTTCATTAGCAGATTGATTCACTGGTGACTTCCAAGTGTTTGTTAATCCTGTTACAGACTCTACTCCAGACATTCATCTTTCTCCTAGTATGAAATAATGCTACTTTCTAACAATGAGAAATTGTTAGAAATTGAACCATTTTCCTAGCCATCATGTTTGCTAACACATGTGATATTTCTTTTTTCACTCTATCATATATGAGAAGACCACTGGTTATTGTAAGCTCCCATTTTATAATACGCTACCTTCTTAGCTCTATTTTCAAAGCTGAAAAAGTAGTCATTTTAAGTTTTGGGGCATTAAGGAGCTAATTTGAGTTGGTGAAAGAAATGGTAGTACCAAAAGCAATATTAAGAGATGAGAAAGTTGACTTGAATGTGAAGATAGAGCAGGAAAAAAAGCAGTAAAAATTTGAGGAGCAATAGATTTCCTCGTTTTCAGAGAAACACTCACAGAGACAAATGGGTACTCATGGGTGCACTTGGATGTGATTAAGTAGTAAACTTAGCAGATATATCCACAATGGCTCTAAAATGCTCAATGGTCATATATTCTGGAGTAGAATGAGGGTACCATAGAAGAACTTGATAGTGCATTTACTGGGGCTGGAAAAGGCTCACATGATACTGATAAACAAAAGATTATTTTGCTGGCTTCCTCATCTTGAAAAACTAAAACCAAGAAGAAACAGATTGGAGCTTGTTGATCTGTACTCATTCACAGAGATAAAAATTTAAAAGGAAGATATTGAGAATCTGGAGGTCACTGAAGGGATTTATACACTTCTGTTTCCTGTCTGTAGAGTTTGATTCAGAGAAGGCACAGTAGGATCACAGGCTTCTGCTGGGAAGGATGTTCTGCTGGGGTGAGAGGAGGGCTCCATCTGTGCTGGAGGAAACATTGCCTGCTTAGCAGAGGAAAAAAGGTAGTTTGGATCTAAAGACACTGAAACCTTGGGAGGGAAGTGATAGAAAACTTTGGGGTCTGCTACCTCAAGGATTGAAGCAGACTACCCCCAAGGGAGGTGTAGCTGTGAGTGCAGTGTAGATGCAGGCTGGGGAATACGTACAATGCCCCACACTAAGGAGAAGATGTCGTGTGGTGAAGCAGGATTTCTACTCAGAATGTCACTCGTAGTTTGTCACAGATAGGTAGAGAAATTATAAAAGAAAGGCCTCATAAAATTAGGCCTTGCTCTGCTAAATTAATAGCTGGCCTGTCACTTCTAAGTGCAGCTGAGTAGTTTGCAAGTTCCCATGTGAAAACGATCTTGGGAATGAGTTCACACAACAATCTGTTCCTAGGGTGAAAAATAAGTGCACCTGCATAAACAGTAAGATCTGTCTCTTGAGAATCAGTAGAAAAAATATGTAAACTAACTAAAAATACAGATGATATTTGATAGATATGCAAAATACCATGTACTGACCAATGAACTAAGTGTGAATGTAGTGTGAAGATCTGACACAGTGCCTTCTGATAATTCTATAAAATAGGACCTATACAATAAAGGTGGTGCTTTCCCTGCCTAAAGAAAATGGAGTCACAGCTGTTTCATTACAACAGTAGTCATGAGGGAAAAGGAAGGATGATAAATGAAAAGGAGGATGAGGAAATGGAAATGGCCTCATCCCAAATGGAAAAAAAATGTTAAATAGTGTAAATGGGTTTGATATCATAAAGTGGAAAATAGCATCAGATCAGTACTCTTTTGAAAAAGCTGACACCTGACCTCTCGGGCTACTGGAAGTACAAGTTTTAGCATCTGTAGCAAGGTAAAGATATTAAGTCTTTTGAGGTAAAGATGGTAGTTCTATACCTGGATCCCAACAAAGTCAGCTACTAATAAAGGAAGGGCCAGGGAAGAAGGAGACTTCCCTGACTGGCAGCAAAAGACATTAACTGGCAGGCATGTTAAGCAGATTTTAAAGCAAATAAAAAAGGGTTATAAAGGAAAGAAAAATTGCAACACGAGCTGAATGTGACAGAGCTTTAGTCAGCCAGACCTTTGAAGTGGATATGCATGATTCCCTTTATAGAAAACTTCCCAAAAAATACCACAACACAAAACTCATAAAATGCAGAATTAATTGCATTATAAAGTAGCATCCTTCTAAAATGGAAAAACTCAAAGTTACTGCATCACACAGAACAGAAATGAGAGGCTTATAGCATTTCCTTCATTGTTTTCTGTATCTATGTAGCTGGAGGACCATCTGAGTCATGGCCAAATCTCTGGCTTCTCGATTTGCAGGTATTCTTCTTGGCCTCCTAAGTTCTTTCCATCTTCTCTCAAGGCCTGCCTGGTTTGCTGATCCTCACTGCAGTCTCTGCTTGAGGAGCAGGCTGGCAGCTCCTTCCCTCTCTGGCTTGCACCCTGTGCTGTGCCATGAGCACAGACACTCTGCTGAAGGTCCTTGGTTCACTTCACTGTTCATGAGACAAGTAAAGATACAAACACATGAAGCAAATATCATGTCGTAGAGGATGATAGTAGCAAATTTCAGAAGCAGTCTTTCATCCCTAGGAAGGTGAGAAGCTGGGAAAATCCAGAATCACTCAGTGACAAGAAGAATCCCTCCAGTCCTGTAACCTACTTTTTAAAATAAAATTAATGTTCTGTTGTGAATGAACTTTCTTCAGTACATAGAAATCCTTTCCTCCAAATGTCACGTGTTCTAATATGTCATGTATTTGATCTTGCAAATACTTTTCTCTAGGAATTTTATCTTTAATTATTCATTAGGGTTGAACAGGTTCAGCATTAATTTTAAAAATAGGGAGCATTCATTTCTCACACTTAAATATCAGTGGCTTGTAGTGAAGGTTAGAAAAAGCAGCTATGGTATTCTTGGGTGTATAATAATGAGGCAGTTATAAATATTTAAGTGTTGCCTCAAAAATAAATAATTGGATCATACTGACAAATAACTGAATCCAAAAGAAATTCTATGGATGGAAAGAAAGACGGGCCAGGAACAGAGCCCTGTGGGACTCGACTGATAGGAAAAAAAAGCCTAACAACTTGAAAGAACAAAACAACTAACCTGCAACCTAGCAAGGAACTGTAAGTGGAATAGATCAATTCCAATTGGTCTGAGCATCTGCACTGAACATTTTTGAAAGAATGCTGTAGTTTATGGCTTCAAACTCAGCAGTAATATAAAGGCACACGAATACATAGCGTGCATTCCTGAATCGGAATACCAAAAAAAGATCAAAGCAAAACTTCAAAAAGCAGATTCAGAGTTGTGTCTCTTTTGAAGTCAATTTGGACACATTTATTGTGAAGATCACGTGTCTGGAGGTGTGACTGAAGCTGTAACAGCCTTCTGTACAATAGTCTTGGGACTATTTGAGTTGACATTTTAGTGGATAGAACTCAATGGCTTGTTTCTCTCCCAATATTGTGTGAATGTAATTGATAGATGTAGTTTCTGGGCATTTAATGTCTTTTATGCATGGTTTATTTTTCCTTTGCAGGCTTAATTTGAACATAAGCAGTATAGTAACTTAAAGAGGGAATCACAGAACATTCTGCACCAAAAGAACTAGCAATACCACCTTTAAATACAAGCCTCAGGAAAAAAAAAACAAACCAGCTTTATGTGTTGGAAATCTTTTTAAATACAACTTCCATTTATTAGAATTCTCACTAGGATGTTAGCATTTTCATTAAAGTGAGGAAGAGAAAAATATAGACACCTATAAAGGAAGAAAATGTATCATCAGACATACTATGTTTAAATTGCATTGCTGAAGAAAAACATAAGTCACAGCCAGCTATGCTGAGATGTAGGGTGTGGTTGTTGCCCAAGCTGATAAGTATTTAGAGTACAGTATAACATTGTAAAGAAAAATTGAAAACTACTCGTCATCAGCTTAAACTTTGAATGTGGGTTGGCAGATAGCACCATGTCAGGAAAAATGAATGTTTTCTAAAGCCTAAAGGAAACAATTTATACTTACCTGAAGTGCAAAGTTTTTTGGGTTTGGTTTTTTATTTTTTTGATACTAAATTAGTGATAGTAAACTTGTAGTAAATATTATTTGATAGTAAATATTTTCCTACATGCCTTATGTGTGATAATCATACTTTTCTTGGGACTTTTACCATGTAGTAGCCAGGAGTCCTGAATGACTTGAAAGTGATTAAAAAATACTTAGTTTTAAGGGGGAAAAAACCAGCAAAACACTATAATCAGGCAGCCTGCCACTTAGTTTCAGTAATGGGATGGTATGGCTGTAAATATCTTTCAAAGGCATGGCACAGAGAAGATTTTGAAAGATACTTTCAGATTTGGAATGACTGGGGAGGTCTGAGTTAAGAAGGTTTGAGCAATTTTCACTTCCCAATGTCTTGGATCTTCTTCATACTTCCTTCATCTTACTGGGCAGCCATATCCTTGGAGAATAAATGATAGTGATATCTTGGATGTCACATCACTGGTAAAATGAGGAGAGAGTTTAGTAGCAAAGATAAAATTTCCTTGCCAGTGCCCTTTCTAAGGCAGCTTCTGAGAGGATCCTTTTTTCAGTGCAGCCCTGTAGAGAAGTGTGGTACCTGCATGTTACAAGGCAGAGCAGTTTTTAAAATTATGATCTATCCCACTGGTGAAGACTGAGAAGAAAATCTGGTGCAAATATCTTAATAATTACTGTGGAACATTGAAATATTCCCCTTCTAGCTTCCAGTAATAAAAACTTAAGTAAAAGGTTATCTCTTAGTAATTTTCTGCCACTTTATCCTGTTTTAACCTGATTACCATCTGCCAGTACTTTACAGAGACAGAGCAGCAATCAAAGTGCCACAAATGATTACTGATGTCTCTTCTTCTCATTTTCTTAATTGTCCTGCACACATTTTCCCTCCTTTAGTCCTCTACATAAGTGAGAAGCCATTCCTGTGATCCTGCAATGTAATGTGTGATTGTTCTGCTACATGGCTTGAGACTCAGGTGCTCAGGCTTAGTATGAAGAGGGGAAAATGGGAAGTATTGGCTCCAGACAGAGAGCTGGGTCAGTCTGGCTTGTGCAGTGAAGGGTGCAAGGGCAGTGGATCTCTTAAGGAGAGAAGGCAACTGAAAAAGCAGTTTTATCAGGAAAAAAAATCCATGCTTATTTGGAAAGTTTATGTATACTACGAGTGCAAACACTGGAAAGTTCAAAGTTTGTACTTCATGCATGTAGCACTGACTTATCATCAATCCTCCAGTTTTGCTTCCTGTTCCTAATTGATTTTTGTTTCTTTTTCTGCTAGTTACACCCTCCTCAGTTGCATGCCTTTTCTTGATGAATGTAATTGCATTGATATATTGCCATTCAATAAAAAAAATCTCAGTACAAGGAAAATACTTCAGTGCAAAATAGTATTTGGAACCCCATAGGTTAAGAAAATCTTCTGTACATAAAAATACAAGTTTAAATACCTGCTAGTCTGCCTCTTTCTTGGAAAGGGGACAGCTGGAGGTGCCAACCATTTGAGCCATCAGCTTTGGGGCTTACTCCCATTTAGAAAATGGGGAGGCAAGCCTGAATAGAATATAAGGTATTCCAGGCTAAGAAGGATTTACTAAGAACTCTGCTATTGCCATATTGGTGCTCAGTTCATACCCTGCCCCTCCAGACCTGCTTAGAATTTTCCAACTTTGAAAGAAGAAATTAGTAATATGCCAATGAGCTGACATGCTCTGGCAGCTGTTTGCACAGATCCTGCCAGCAGGTCAATGGGATATTGCCAGAGAAGCTGAATTCCAGATGAGAGGATGGGAAAGGAGGAAGAATTGGTTTTTTTTCTGAGCTCTGATTCTTTCACGCTAACTTCAAAAGAAAGCAAATTATAACTTGCTTATGGGTGAGTGCGCTGGATAAATAGTAGAAAAGCAACCCGAAATGTCATCTGTCTAGAAAAGAATAACCCTCAAAATTAGTGATGACAGTGGATACACTTTCTTCAGCCAGCAGCATACTGCACTTTTCTCACTCAGGCAGATTATGACAGGCGTTCCTCTGATATGGCCCGTGAATGAATGAACATCACTTTAATGGACTGCCTGCGGTGGACAGCCAGCACAGATCTGCACTTCCAAGCACAGCAGGTAGTGAACTCTAAAGGAACATTTCACACTGGCCATTAAGCATCCAGCATGACCACAAAACTGAGGTGACACAAGGAGAGAGCAATTCCCTGGGAATAGGGATCATGTTTTGCAGCCAGCTGCAGATAAAATAACCAGCTTCTGCTGTAACCTGCTATTATCTGTGGGATGCTAAAAAATCCTCTCCCTAGGATTTTAAGTTTCTCTCGGTATGACTGCGGTTAATGACTGGACTACATGGGGTGTTCGTTATTTAGTGACTGAATATCCCTACTGCTGACAAGTTGTGGTTGTTAGTTTGGGTTGGGTTGTTTTTTTTTTTTTAATTTAAAGCATAGAACTATAAAACTGTATAGAAAACGTTTTTTAAATTCAACTTTCTTCCAGACTTATGCAACTTTATGAAGCTATTTAATGTAGTCCTGTGAATCTATGGCAGAAATTATCCATAATCCATTAACCAAGCAGAAATAAACAAAATGAATTATTTTATATCATCCCTAAACCAATATTTTCCTCTTGGAAAATCTACATAAATGTTGCTGTTATTTACTGTTGGCCAATTAAATGCATCCAAAAGTTTATTCAGTGTAAAGTTTTAAGATATTTGATGCCTGCTTATGCTGAAATGTACATAATAATGTCTTTGCTTCCAATGAAAATAAAAATTCAATTTTCTATGTTTAATGGCCACTTGTGGTCTTAGTCCTGGAAGACTACTAATTATAAGGGATGAAAATACCAGGTAAAATCAAAATTAATTTTTTAAAACTAGAAGTAACTTATAATTCAAATAATTGATGACAAATCTTAATATTAAAGAGCTATATGCCATAAAATAGAGTGCATAATGAAAAATGGCACATTGCATTGCCTTGTGTGATGGAACAGCTTCTTGCCTTGAGAATGAGCTTCACATAAATTTTAAGGTGAACTTCAGCTTTAATTCTGCATAAGATACCTTGGATTGCAAAAGAGAAAGCCTCGGCTAAACAGGTTTGAGCAGCTCATCTCAACAATTGCTGGATGGTGCTATTAAATATATTCTCCTTGTCAGAACAAAGACACGTCTATATTGTCAATCATTAGTACATCTCAGCTTCATTTCTTGCTCAAAGAGACTTGTTGGCTAGAAAGGCTAGTTATTTTAAATTCTCTCCCTGCTTACAATTGCAGATAATGCTTCTGATTGCTGAGAGGAATAATGTTCACTTCTGAAGTGGTGAATTGCCTCAAAAACATTCTTTTAGCTCCTTGTGTTAACATGTGTGCAATAAAAAAAAAAAAAAAAAGAAAAAAGGAAAAAAAAGAAGACAAAACAAAAAACCTCCAGACCATTGGAAATCGGGGAACACTGAAGTGCATAACCAAAAACACCCAAAACAAACAAAAAAATATCACTGTGGATGTGATTTATTCTAAAAAATTATTCAATTATGTAAATACGTAATATATTAAGCATCTAACATTTAGCTCTGAGGTTCCCAGCAAATGAAGGAAATTGATCTGTTAAAGCACATCCAGAGGAGGAACACCAAGTAGATTAGAGGATAGAGCACCTCTCCTACAAGGAAAGGCTGAGAGAATTGGGATTGTTCACCCTGGAGAAGAGAAGGCTTCAGGGGGACCTAATTGTGGCCTTTTAGTACCTGAAGGGAGCCTAAAAGAAAGATGGAGAAGGACTTTTAATAAGAGCATGTAGTGACAGGATGAGGAGGAATGGCTTCAGACTGAAAGAGAGTAGGTTTAGATTAGATTTTAGGAAGAGATTCCTAATTGTGAAACTGAGGAGGCACTGAAGCAGATTGCCCAGAGGAGTTGGATGTCTCATCTCTGGAAGTGTTCAAGGCCAGGTTGGCCAGGTTGCTCTAGTGGCAAGTGTCCCTGTCTGTGGCAGAGGGGTTGGAACTAGATAATCTTTAAGGTCTTTTCCAACCTAAACCATTCTGTGATTCTGTGCTTCAAAAATCAACTTTTACAACAGTTCATCTGCAACTATTTCCTCTGTAAGGGTTTGAGCCCACTAGTGCTGAAGTAAATTTTGATGCATGTTATGGCCTCTAGTGACAGCATTCTGAAGGAGAGCTGTGACATGAAAGAAACACAGTAGAAAGAGGAGGTGCAGATAGGCTGGGGCAGGCACTCGGGCTGGCCAAGCTCTTCAGCACATTATGTTCTGCTCAGACAGCTTTAAGAGAACAGTCTTGGGGAAGAGTTTATGCTGTATGGTTAAGTATATCAAGTTTGGTTTTCAGCCATTTCTGGACTCAGGAGGAGGAACAAACTGAAATCAACAGGAGTATTTCCACAGATTTCAGTGGGTATTTCCTTAGTCTGTCAATCTCTAAGCTTCATTTTCCCACTGCCTCACCCTGGATAAGCACTCTTTGTCAGTCTACCTAGTGCACACATTGGCTGGGAAAGGACTGCTTTTTCATTCATTGCTCATACAACAATTAGCATAATGAGCAACAAAATTCTGCTTAGGACTTCTGTATATGTGCCTATATACAAACAAGTGAAGGAGGTTGCTTTCCATGCGACCAAGGAATCCTACTGTACTGTGGATTTGTCAGCTCTGGACATGTCTGCAAAAGGCCCTTTGAAATCAATAGAATAGTCTTTTCCACAAACCAGCTTCTAAGATTTCTAGGATAACATGAAATTGTGACCTCTTGGAGCTGTTAAAATCTTACCAAAATAACAAAATACAAGATTCAGACTAAAATGTCTTTTTTTTAAAATCATTATCACCATAGAAGGAACTAAAAACTTTTCAAGAGCACATTATTTCTGACATAGAAAGTAGAAGGATTCTACTTGAAATGTGTCCTGACCCCACAAGTTCATCCAGAGAACATGTTGCTGCTTTTTCATATTTAGTGATCACTTGTTTATTCTCAACTCAGCTCTCATGCCTTTGGTTTTTGTTGATGCTTTTCTAGAAGTCCATTGAGCCTGAAGAGCTTAGGTGAAATTAGGTTCACAAGCTAAACTGTTTCCATTGCCTAAATTTCTAAACCCTTATTAAAGGAGTTTAAGGGGAATGATTAAATTATGTGTGTGTGTGTGTATATATATATATATGTATATATATGTATATCTGCTGAGATTTCCCTGAAGAGAATCAGCTATTTTACCCCGTAGTGGTTTCTCTCTACATGCTCTGCACATCCATGAACGCTCCTTTTGCACACACACTGGCAGGAGTGTGTATGTCTGCTCATCCAACTGCTGCCTGTCTTTCCAGGAATGGGGATAAATAGACCCCAGGGAAGACAGAGCATGGGACTTTCTGTAAGCAGTTTCCACAGCATCTTTATCTACTTGGTTTATTTCTTGTATACAAACCTGTGCAGGCACTTTTTTTTTTTTTTCCCTTAAACACAATTTGTCCACATTTCGTTTTCAGTTGACATATTTTCATTTCCATTTGTTCATTTCTGGAACTGTTGTATTTTCAGTTGATTTCATAGGCGGACTTGACTCATACTCCTACCGACAGCCCCCCCAGGAGCATGTTGAGTTAAAGCCTGTAAAGCCTGTAGGTAAGGTTCTGGTCCCATGGACCACATTAATCCTTCTAACTGAACTGAACTGAAAGCTAACCTTCTCCTAAAATAATTTGGGCATCAGATTACTGATAATTTAATTATATTTTAATTAGAACTTAATTAAAAATTAATCCACATGAAACATTCGAGTAAGGGCACTTTGTCATTGATGGCATATCTGCTAAAGCAAGGATTAGGAAATATCACCATGTCTGCCACGTCGTGCCTCGTCTTAAGGAGAGGCTCTTACTGAAGGATGGAATTGCTTCCTTGCTGAATTTTTAGCAAGAAAAGAGCTGGTTTATAGATCCTGTGGCTGCAGAAACCTTAATGAGATTAACCCATTTATAGAAAAGCAGTAGTTTTTACATTTGTCTAGCTACTGAAAAAATTTTTGCTGAAAAACTGCTTGTCAGCTTAAAATCTATCTGGAGAGTTTCACTGGAAGTTAATTATCTCTTTGTCATCACTTATTTGCTTGCACCATAAAAATAATTTTCATAGATTCTTCCTGCTTTGCTACCTAATGAATAAGTCTATTCCTTTTTAGCTATTCTTTTTATCTGGAAAAAAATTAGGATATGGGGAGACATTACTAGTATATGTATTTTGGCAGAAGCTCATATAGCTTCAAGTAGATGGTTTTTCAAAGTCTTATTGGTAAACCAGAAGTTGTTAATTTGGAAATTCTTTATGGCTGGAAATTGTTGTGATGTAGCTCTTTGTCTTTAAATTTACCTTTGGGCCTTTCATGCCTCTTAAATGCAGCATGAAATGCACATACAACTAATTGACTGAAACTGATCTAATTACTCTATTTTACTTTTCAGTTAACAGAATTGGAATGAGTTGAAGGTTTTTCCTGGTGTATGCATGTGTGCATGTGCTAGGAGTTTTAATTTAAAATGGACAATTGCTAAAAAATTTTTTGGGGTTGGAACTTGACACCTGAACTTTGTAACTTTATCAATTTTTGCAGGGTTTTAAAATATATTTTGTTCATGATGCAGCTTTGAATTTGTAGAAATAAACAGAGACAAAATTTTACTAAAAATTTATCTAAACATTGTAGAATATGAAGGCCCAAAATTAGGGTGTATACTAGAACAGGAGCAAATAACACATTAAGACAACTAAATGAAGTTATGAGCCTTCTGACTTTTGCCTAAGTACATGCTCTACATTGAAGTCTACATTTCTTCAGTAATATTTCATTAAATGTCTATTTTGCTACATTTTCTGTGAAAAAGATGACTGCAAAATGGGGATTTGAATCTTCTGAATAAGCTGCTAGACTATAAAGTTAAATTGATATTCAGGAGCAAGAAGGCCACACCTGTAACATTTACACCCCTCCATAAAAGGTGTTAATCTCTAAACCTGCATTCAGATGAGTTTTAAGCATCAAGTGCATAAATGTTCAGTACTTTCTTAGCAAACTTACTGTAATTAAAGAAGAGAATAAAAGACATATTCATTAAATACTTACAAATGCATTCCTGCAAAATAGATTAATTTGTTTTGCAGTAGAAAAGTCACGGCATTTGATAATTTGTTCTTGATAGGAGATTTTCATAAAGTAGCTCAAGGGATTTGGAGGTTGTTGGTGATTTTACAATACTGGAGAATAAGAGTTACCCTTCCATTTCCTATGAATGTGTATCCTTGTATCACTGGGAGGGCCCTCTCTGGCCTCTTTATTGCTTCAAGGAGTATAAAACTGGGACAGAAATTATACTTGGTTTCCTTTTTTGTTGACATTTTTTTTGTATGTACTGAAAGATATAGAGGATCTTTATCTAAGCTGGGAGGGAAATTATGACAGTGATCAAAGTCTGAATTAAAAGCCAAATTGCTGGAATTAATTTGGTCAGTGGATCATGCCAGAACTTTGGAGATGCTTATCTCTCTGCAGCACATAAGCCTTCTTGACTTTTTTGATAAGTTAATTGCTATATGTATCAGTTATATACAGTCTGAAAATTCTTAATATCTCTAAAAAGTGACTTCTGGTGTCTAGGCTGTGCAAAACTCCATTTCTAAGAGTTAGAATTCTCTTAGAGCTGAACATGAATAATGCTTGTACAAACACATTAAAAGCCTTTATAAATGTTACTTTATAGATGAAAGCTTGGCTATATTTCCCTTTTTCTCATCCCTTTTATTTCCCTTATTTCATTCAAGAATGAACTAAACATAGCCCACTGAAAACACAAGGCTCTGTGGTCTCATCCAAACTATGCAAAGACAGTCTGCTTTTCAAGTGCTCACATTCAGTACAATGTCTGCTCAGTGCTACCATAATTATTAATGATTAGCAAGACTAAGATTAGTTTTCCTTCTCACCTCTCAGAAGAAGTTAAATTTGAACTTGTTCCCATGGGGAGCAATTTTTAATCCAAATACGAGTGATCACAGCTTGCCTGTTTGCTCTTCGTTCTGCCTGTAACTCCAGTAGGGTGTGGGACAAGGAGGAGGATCTTTGCCCTCAGCCATGCAGTTCCAGTTGAGATGTGTGTAAGGCAGGACACAACAGGGGGAGTAGAAAAAAAAATCTTGTGTTCTCTTTGGGACTAAAGCATATGGACTATAGAGAAGACTGTTGTGCCTATTTGAATCACAAACAGTATCAATATCCAGGTCACTCAGTAATATTTAGAAACACTTCATGTACTGATATGTGGAAAACAGAGGAGCATAGTGGCTAGCAGGAAAAAATAAGAAGCTACATTTTGGCTTGTATTAGAGGTTATTATTAATAATAATTATATTATAATATATGTTAATAAGATATCATAATCATGCTGTAATAAGAACAATGTACTAATATAATAATGAAAATTTTAATTATAATTGTAATAGTAGTAATAGTAATAAAATAAAACTGCTACAGCTTTGAGCACCTCTATCTGGACAGACACTGAATCCCTAATTCCAGTTAGGGATGTCCCTAGCCTTTGTAAGAGCAATACTAATTTGTGCTTGTGGAATTGATCCACTGTATGAGAAACACTGCAGTGGAGAGGTCACCACTCTGTGATGCATCTGTGTGATCCTGTCCTGTTTGTTTCTTCTCCTGAGACATTACCCATCTTTAAATTGCTCTGAAAGACCAACATAGATTTTCCAAGATCACCCAAGTGAAAATGGTTACAGGGAGTCATGTGAGAATACACAGATTCAGCAGATGTGTTGCTGTGGTGATGACTATAGATACTGTGAGTCCAGCTCAAATGCTCATGTTTGTGATCAGATCATGTCAGAATTTTAAAACTGGATGAAAATATGTCTCATGCTGTTGAAATATATTATGCTAAAATGCATCTATTATTGTATGAGCTTCAGATATGCTTTACCAGCTTCCCAAATGCTTTTTTCTTTTGTGGTATGCATAGTACAAAGCTACTGCTTTGTACCCAGCCATTCATTCTTGACCATATAGCTGGGTCTCTCAGCTGATGAAATTAGTGACCACATGAGATTTATCCACTTGTTCATTAGTTACTAACCTCTCTGGTATGAATTTACAGCTTATAAATTAGAAGATAAACAAAATAGATTTTCCTTTGTAAGTAATTCTTATATCCTGCTTTTTAGGTCGAAGGAAGTAATGAACATGGACTCAAGACTTCTGCTGCTGTAGCTGAAGGAACAGATTTTAGAAAAAAAGACCAACCTTGTGACTCGTCATTCTGGAAGAACCTCACCACATCTGTTACTCACGGAATGTGGATTGTTCTTCCCACAGGCTCAGTGTCATTATCAGCATTGTTATTTCGTAGATCCTTGTAGATGATCTTGAATTTTTAAATAATTTACTTATATGGACACTTGTAAATTGTAAATTTTTTTCTTTTTTAATTTCAGTATTTTTACAATGTTTAGTGTTGAGGCATGAAAACAAAACAACCTGTGAAAACTAGGAGGAGGGTGCATCTTTCTCAGAAGTTCAGTATTTTTTGACTGAGAGGATCATACTGTGCCTGGTCAAGATTGTGTCAGTAAACAGTGATTTTGACTCCAAAATATGCAGCAGGAGTCAAACCCTAACAGTGTTCAAGAGCTCATTTCAATGCTGTCTTTACAATTCACCATGTCCACTCCTTGCATTGTTTGAACTGCTGAATGCAGTAGGGATTGATGTATGACTCTTCTTACCCAGATGTTCAAGCACTAATGCACTCACCTAATTATTGCAATTCATATATGACTCCTCCTTTCCTAATCTCTTTTGCCCCAAGTCCATCTCGAGTAGCTGTCTCTGATTTGAAGAGAAATAGGACTACTGGTCAATTGATGTCCATCTCTAGGAACACCCAGGGCTGTTTAGATGTCTGTGATTTGCACATTTTTAAACTCCTTTCCTCCCTTCTCCCAGGAAGAAGCCAAGCATGAATGTACAGTACAAGGCACCAACTGAAGCCTTAGAATCCTCTGGGGACTGATTTTTCTCTTAATTTAAAAGTAAACAAGCAAAACGGAAAAACGCGTGTAAAAATCTGTAAAGTTTTTTGTAAATACTTCTAGACAAAGAACATGTATGTAACTGTGGTATTTTGTTTTCTATTCTGTCACCACTAGCATAAAGTGATACACAAAGCTATTTTCTCTGGAGAGCTGACAGTCTTTTTAACAGAACACTTTGTTTCTTTCATCTTAATTACAATATAAAGTGCTGTGTAGATTTGTATGCCCCAGAGAGTCTCATCTCTCTCCAGAGCCTATGTGCCTCAACATTGAGCAGAAACATCATGAGGCTTTTGAGTCTGTTTGTGGTTTTGGCTTTTCTCACTTAAACATTTCGTTGGTGGGACAGCCAGGAAGGCTGTTCCTTCTGATACGTGTTTCTCTACCTCTGTACCAGAGGCTGAACAGATGCCTACAAAGTTCCTCCATAGATATCCTAAGAAATCTTCAGCTGATCTAAACAACATTCAGGTCCTAAATTTGCAGTCTTCTCTTCTGTCGTGTATTTTCAAGTCTGAGCAGGTGAGAGCTAGAAGAGAGCTTGTCTTGATCCTTTCCCTCCTAAAAATCTGTGTTGTTTACCAATATGGACCTATTGGGAATGCTAATAAATACAATGGAATAGAGGCTAATATTTTCAGGTGACAAGGGTTTTGTGGTACATCCACCTGCCTTTCCAGCTGGTTAACTTAAAGACCTCACTGACTTTAGAGAAACAACCTGAACTTCAGTTAACCTTCCCTGAACCTGAGTATGACATAAGTATTAAGACAAAGTCAACAAGAAATGGCAACTGGAAAAAAAAAATCTTTCTTTAGTGTTTCTGGAACTGGATATACTGCAAATAAAAACCTTCAACTGAACTCAGTGCTGCCCTCAGGACCAGGTGGGAAGAACAGGAATGAGTGCTACACCCCCCTTGATGGCACAGGTTCAACACACAGTTCTGGCAGGGGTTTGGAAGTGGGTTTTTGATTTTCTTCCAAGGCATGTCTGCTGGACCATGTTTTACAGATTTGTCTGAATGTGTCTAAAACCTGTCTTTCTGTAGGTCCTTCAGAACTGTGTACATGTCACAAAAATTCTGCAAAGACAGAACCTGAGTTCTCTTCCATTTGAAATCTCTATCACTTTTTAGCTAGGGAACACAAACCAGTATATCCCAAATACACTTCAAATCTCAGAATCATTACCTATATAGTGAGTGTGCCATCTGTCTCACTTAACAAACAGAACAATCCTGATTGAGGAGAATTTGTCTTCATTAGGACCAGCCAAAATGCAGACTGAAATGCCGAAGGAAACTGTCATTCTTTTCTAAACTGAGACACCCAAAATAGCATCAATCAACCTGTACATGTTGGGGTAAAAAAATCCTGAGAATAATAAACGCATTTGACTGTCAATTGCTGTGTTCTGTAATGTAGTAGGACATATTGGCAAACATTTTTGTAGGAAGCCTTGAGTAGTTCCTTTATTTTTGCAAAATGTACTTTCAGTAGGGTGTTGAGTCCCAGGTCATCCAACTATGTAGGAAATAAGTGTTGACTCTCTGAATAAACTTGGATAGTTTTCTTAAGCCTAACTGAACCATGCAATTTCAGGAAATGACTAGGTTTGTACTGCAAAACGAAATTTGCTGACAATCTTAAAACCTCGGAGATTATCAGTTGCTACAAACTGTTCTGGTGGCATTAATAAGTCATACTGTTACACTTTAGGGCAGCTGAAGATCTGTCCTTCAAACTTAGACTTTTTTTTTCTTTTCCTGAGTTTCTGCTTAATTCCAGTTTATTAGAGAATCAGATTTGCCACAGTACTTCAGCTGACAGTAAAAGTGGGGATGAGACTGCAGAAATATGGCACTACGTGCTCACTAAGGACTGAGCCAGGTACCACCGGTTTCTTAAAAGAGCTGCTGATGTCTTGAGGATCTGAAAACAAAAAGTGTAGCAAGAAATTAACAGATTTTTGCCTGGTGCAGTGACATACCATGATTGTATATTACAATTTGTGGAAGTATTGGTTGGACTCTTTCATATCCATTGAGATTTTTTACGTAAAATTTGAAGCTTTTTGAAATTCAATTCTGATCTGAAGGAACTCTCTAAAATGAAAGATTTTACAGCTTGGATTGGCTAAAGGGTGTTTTTTTAGTGCTAATATATGATATTATATATTATTTATATTATTAGAAGATATAATGTTAACTGCTATAGATAATTTTCAATAGAGCTCTATCAGTTAAACCCATGGGAATTGATGCCTGGTTTTATTCAATAACTGCTTTCAGTAGTGCAGGTGACATTGTCCAGAGAAGGGCAACAAAGCTGGTGAAGGGTCTGGAGCACAAGTCTTTGAGGAGCACCTGAGAGAGCTGTGGTTGTTTAGGCTGAAGAAAAGGAGTCTCAGAGGTGATCTCATTACTCTCTACAACTCCCTGAAAGGAGGTTGTAGCCAAATGGGGTTCAGCCTCTTCTTCCAGGCAGCTGGTGAAAGGATGAGAGGATATAGTCTTAAACTGCACCAGAGAAGGTTTAGGCTGGACATTAGGAACAATTTCTTTACAGAAAGGGGGATAAGGCATTGGAATGGGCTGCCCAGGGAAGTGATGGTGTCACCATGCCTGGAAGTGTTTGAGGAAGGGCTGAATGTGGCACTCAATGCCCTGCTCTAGTTCACATGGTGGTGTTTGGTCACAGGTTGGACTCAATGATCTCAGAGGTCTGTTCCAACCTATTTGATTCTGTGATTCTGTGATTGAGACAATGTATATTATTAATTGGAATTTGAAGCTAGGGTATCTGGTTGCTGGTTAGCATAAGACAATACTAACTTCTTTTATTTAAAACCTGGGAACACATGGTTGGGTCACTAAAAAGCCTGTAGTTCTGCACCAAAAAAATAGGTAGATTTTAGCCCAAACAACTTCAAGTGCAGGCATTTTTCATTCACAGCTGCAATGCAAGACTCTTCTCCTTGTTTGGATCCTGACTTTCACCTCTTCCTCCAGTTGCCCACAGCTCAGGCATTGCAACACCATTGTCACCTCTGAGCACCATGTTGGCAGATGAAACCTTTTTCTCAACACTGACTGCAGCATGCTTCTCTGCACCCAGCTGCCTGCCTGTCTTTCATGTGGGGATTAGCAGGTAGAAAAAGCCAACCCAGCAATCTATCAGGGTTCTTTAACAGACTTTGACAGGGGAAAACAAAAATTGACGTACCAAACTAATTGGCTTGCCTCCTTCCAGTATCAGCCTCATCTGGTTTAATTATCACAAATTGCAACCTGGCAGCTCTTTTAGACAAAAAATTTCAGGCTGGGAAAATGTTCCTTCCATGTTAAAGCTTCAACATCAGCAGGATGTTTTTCACAAATGAGTTCATCTCTTGCCTGCTATTCTGGGCGTTTTGACAGAAACCTTCTCCTTAGTGCCCAACACAGTGATGGGGTTATATTGTTGCATGCCACAGCAGCACTTTTACAGCAGAGTGGCCGGGTTACATCCTGAGGTCGTGTCAGATGGGTTAGGGTTGCATAAGGTGGAGGGTGCCCTCACCTGTGCAGCCCTAAAGAAGTGGTCTCCCTCCAGAGAGCTGACTATCCCTGCAACCATAATTGGGGGTCAGCCTGAAAGCTTCATTAGTTTGCAGAGGCTTCTTGAGCAAACTAATACATGTGTTACAGATAGTCACAGAATTCAGATCTGTGAAAATGGGCCCATGAAGAAGATATTTTATATCAAGACTGCTGCAGTGTTTGCCCCTTAGAGCTATGTCTGCATTGCATGCTGGCAGTGTGCTCCCAGCATGTCAACTCTGATCACCCAGCATTACCAGCAGCACTCTGCTTCACTGTAAGGGGACACAAGGCTGTTCAGAACCCTAAATAATTGTTTAGCAGGTAAGGACACAGATCTGGCTTGTACTGCTTGATGTTTGACAGCTACATGTAAGTTGTGCCATTTTCCCCAGGCTGACAAACCATCTTTATTTATCTGCTCATAAATGATGGTTTCTTGACATAATTTCCACTTCCTTCACAGAAGTCACAGTTTGAATGATTCTCTTTGATTTTAAACAAATTAAACATCTGGATTTAATTCCTGCTTCCACATGAGTACCTGCTCATCAGTCACACAACACAGTCCTGGATGTGACAGCTTTGTGGAATAGCTGCCCTTGCATGGTCTGTTGCCTCTCAAAACCAGCAACAGACTCTGAAGATAGTCTCACTAAGCAGCAGCCATGCATAAATAATCCCAGGAATGCAAGAAAGGTTCTCCTTGTTTTGCTTATTCCCCTAGGACCCAATATCACTTCTTCAAGCTTTCTGTCCCAGTTTCCTATTTATTTCCCACCATCCAAATGCAACCATGCTTTCAAAACATTCCTGTAAGTCAGTGCCAAGCAGACTTGCTGAAGCTTGAATTTTAAGTTTGGCTGCATGTGATTCATGAGTAATCTAATTTCTCATTTTCCACGGCATTGCGTACCTGCCCAATTAGTACAGCGTCATATACAGGGAGGGGTTACAGCATCCCCTAGCACGTGATCTGTTTGGAATAAGAACTGTGCTGCACATGAGCAAAGAAATCAGCTTCCTGTGTTGGCCCATACTATTCTTGAAATGTCACTGGTATGTTCTTATACTGCTTTATCTGCATAGCCAGAACCAGGGTGGCAAGCAGGTAGAGTCCCTAGTGCTAGGGCAAATACAAGCCAACAGCTTGTTTAAACAGCCTTGATCTCATATTTATAATCCACACTGCAATTTCTGGGTTTTGTCTTGGCAAGTAAAGCTGCCTGGCTTACAAACTGCAGCCAGACCTCCAGGTGTGTGATAATGAGTAACCTTCTATGCCACTCTTACACACACACACACATACACATATATTCTAATAGTCACGGTTTGGTTTCTAAAAACTTTATAATTCAAATAAATTGTTTTCCCTGAAGTTTAGAGGAGGATATGTCTGGGCTGTTGCAGGAAGTTTTCCTCCAAGCATTTGGAGGTTTGGAGACTAACACCAGTGGAGATCATTGCCCACCCATGGAAACACCCCCAGGACCCATCCTGGTGCCAGCACTGGCTGTCATCTCTGGAGAAGACCTGAGTTGTGACTGTCACAGCAGGTCTCACCCCTGGGCTCTGCACCCTGCAGCAGCCACCTGGGGAAATGGCCCTGGGAAACCTCATGGGACACCTCTCCTGCTGTGCTCTGGGGCTGCATTTACCTGCCTTTAACCCTTGGTCCTGGGCTGTGGTTGTGTCCGTGCCTGGCCAGCGACCCCCCTGAGCCCAACTAAATACAAAACACTGATCTCAAGAAATGAGTACTGATGTGCTTTTGATGATGAAATATTAAATCAATGGACTGATAAAGATCCTACCTAAATTAGGACTTCACCTAAGGTAAGCTGTGTGCTTGGGGAAATACTAAGCTCAAGTATATATCTAACAGATGTATGATATCTATCTGATTTAAAAGGCACTTCTATTAATCTGCCTAGTTAGTAAGAAATTAGGCTTGTGGTTAGTTTAATCTCATCAAACCTATTTCACATCACAATAATCTAAAAGGAAAAATCAAGCCTGGACAAGCAAGCACTAAAAAAATTTTGGGAAAAGAAAAAAATCAGACATACAAAAGGCAGCACGCTAAAAACAGAACTCTGTAGTGGAAAGAAAACAAAAACAAAAGAAAAACAAAACAAAGCAAAAAAAAAAAGGAAATGAACAGTGATCTTTATTTTTAACATCACCATGTAGCAGAATGCTCAAAATGATTATTTACTAGAATGAAAAGCAGCACAAAATACAAGCACACAAATACATATCTCTGTCATTGCTTTTCTAAAAGCTCAACTAATTTTACAGCCTGTCTTTCCCCATTAAAACCTAATATGCCAAAAAAAATGATGCACAAAGGAGTATCAAAAACAAAGTTTGGCTGCTGTTCTGCTGAGCACGTTATGCCACCTCATGGTTACTGGTGGAAATACCACCACACTCAGTGCTGTTTCAGAAATGCAGCAGAGGAAAAAAAGTAGCACATCTGAGTTATTGGTATATATTGCTGGAATGCCAGAAGTCCCACTGGGATCAATCATTGCAGAGTGCTAAACCAATCCTTTGAATTATATATAAAGACAAAGTGCTGTAAAACACATCTCCTTTTAACAGTTGAATTTGCAGCTTTACTGAAAATATATTGCCAACATAACATATAATTCAATATTGACCAGGTACTAGCCCATAAATGCCTCCTCTTGCGGGGTTTCTGTGTTTAGCTTGTTTCAGAAGGTTGCCATTATCTGGAAGAACACACTGTTATCCACTCCAGGAAGTATCCCTTTGCCTCTTTAACAAGAAGACATAATGTTTAGTTACAACTGGATAACTAACATGAAATTACAGTCTGGGATGTATATAGCATACATTTAATTACTGGATTTGGATTTTACCATGACCTAAAAGTGCTAAGATAAAGAACATCCAGAACCTCAGAAGAATATGATTTTCACTTGAGTCAAGAGTTCACATGAAAAGACCAGATTACATTGTTCCCTTAGAATAAATTATACAAAGTAGAAATGGAAGCGGGCTGAATTGATGTGACCTGGAGTGCACAGTCAGTTAGGTGATGGCCAGACTCTTAGTTACACTAAAGTTACTTTGGAGAAAATCACAGAATCACAGAATGACTAGGTTGGAAGAGACCTTCAGGATCATCGAGTCCAACCCAGCCCTAACACCTCAACTAAACCATGGCACCGAGTGCCATATCCAATCTTTTTTTAAACACATCCAGGGATGGTGACTCCAAAATGTTTGTTAAAATCAATGGGTTAGACTCAGATAGCTCGTGCATAAATAGAAATAATCATACTTAAGCTTGGGCATTTCTTTATGCTAAATATTGAAGTTTAGCAGTCCAGCGGCCCAACATTAGCAGAGGAGCATGAGGAAAGGAGCTGTGTCTCTCTTGCTTCCATATGAGGCTTGTGATAATCAAGCTCTTAATTTGGGCATCTCAGTCCAACTCGAAGTCAGAGGAATGTGAAACAAATGTACTTCCAAATCCTGTGATTTTACTTCCATGATCTTTCAATAAGGCTACATGGCTGCAGAAAATTCAGAATATAGTCAGCTTCTGAGCACCTGAGGAAATGGAGATAAAGTAAAAACATATTTGAAGAAAAAATTAATAATTAGGCACAAACACATGGCACCATGACAACTGGAATTGAGACATGAAAAAGTTAGGTTTTCAGAGTTTTTCTATGACTTGGTTAACTCACAAATCAGATGACCTATCCAGGACATATGAGAAATGAGTGCACAGTTTAAAACTCCTCTTCAAGTGAGAACCACAGTCTTTCACCCTGATAGGTGATAGAGAAATCCTACCTGGATTATCTGTCAGCAAGAGATTTATAGGTTAACTTTTTGTAAAAGTTAATGTGAAAGTCTAACACTGTTTGCATTTTAATATTCAGATTCTCTTATTAATGTAATTGAAAAAAGGTCTGTGCCCTGTTTTTTGATGCAGACTCAGAGATAATAAAATACTTTTGATTTATATGTCTAGAAAGGCTATGGATGGATTCTATCCCTCTTGTCCAGGGAATGCACTTCTTTGAGCAGTAATCTGCAGCACAAAATTACTGATACATTTAGGCATTGTCCTCATTTCTCTGTCTTGCCAGAAAGTCTGTATTCTTAAAGGATGACTTACTAAAGGATACTAACTAATAAATTATGTCAGCCTCATCAGAAAAAATACTAGTTATTGCCTGCTCACAAGCAATTGATAGTTACAGCAAAACAACATACTTTCATTTAATAAAGTTTTTGTAGTAATAGTAGTGTTTTTGTTCAAAAATATTGTAAGCTTTTAAACTTCCAATGCAGAAGTATCTAATCACCCTGAAACTTCTTTCTAGAGGTTGCTTAAGCAAGGAGATCATGCACAATGCAAATGTGACATTGGAGTCAGAATTTTTGGAGAGTAAAGAAAGCTATAAATTATCCCTTTTTCCCTTACTTCCAGCTTCTGGAGCTGATTTGGCCAGCCATGAATAATGTATTGCAGGACTGGCTTCCTACCTTTTGAGATTCATTCTGTTCCTCCAGTGTAACTGTTATGACTCTCAATCTGCTCTGTGTGACATATAATTTTGCATAACATCAGGCAGCATTTTGAAAGTGGGGACTCCTTAATAAATGCAATTTCTGCTTCCAAATTACATACAGATGACTTCTTGGAGCAGACTGGAATATACACTCCAAAAGCGATCTTCTGAAAGTGCTCATATCGCCTATAATGACATTTAAAACGACTGATGAAAACTTGCTTGGGCCATTGCATCAGCAATTAATGGTATGTAGATGTGTCTTTGTCCTTCTGGAGAAGAATGAAGCTTCAACTTCCTTGGTAGATATGGCTATTTATTTTAACACAGCTATTACTCTGTGTTACCAGTTAGTCCAAGCCTAACTGGAAAACCAAGAAGAAAATGAAGGATTTTTCTCTTTGTGCTAGGAAAATGCAAGGTGTTCTGCTAGCCCAGATCTGCCACAGACACTTTAAGGGAACAGCAGACGCTCTGGGACTTCTCTGGAACAGTGATGCTGCCTGCTGAGTGAGACCTCAGCCTCGTAGCCCTCATTGTATTGCGGCTGTGGCACCGTGGGACCTGCGCTGTCATGTTTAATCACTTGGTAGCACTCTGTGAAAAGAGAATAATAATAGCTATGGTGCACAAAAAAATACTTGTAATTTTTTAAGTATGAGGATTATATGCAATAGATTGTGCTGTTTCCTTCACACACAAATTTGATGGGTGTTCTTCAGAGACAAATGAAGGGATTTAAGGTATTAGGTGCTGTACATGAACACATATAGCTGTAGGGCATGGGGTTTTCTTTTTCATTTTCAGCTGCATAAACTAATTAAGCATAGAAGAGTTCAGGCACTAAATATAACTTGTGATTTACACAACTGGGTTTTACCTATGTCTCTTTTTTCCTCAGGGGAAAAGTATGAGATGTTAAAAAAAAATGCAAACAAAAAGAAAAGAAAAACCACCAAAACTGACAAACAAACAATACTAAAACCCCAAACAAACAAAAACTGCTATAAGCCACAAAACCACCCATGGAATAGGTTAAAAGATTCAAGTAGAAACATACTTCATACACCTTCATTGTAGTTAAGAGCGTTTTCAAACACTTAAAGAAGATTTAAAACACTATAAGGAAATCTGAAACAGTCCTCAGGCTCCCAGGCTTTGCATTCACTTCAGTGCTTAGTCACAAAGCGAGCACTAATAGTCTGTGTGCCTGCTGCAGTTACACCTCATGATATCCTATTGCCCTCCCCAAAACTCAGTGCTATGTTGGTTTGCTGTTATTATTTTTGCAACATCAAACAAAACCCAGAAGAATTTATTCAATGTTTTCACAAAGCAGACAAAAAGACTTTGCCAAAAGCCACACTGCAGTAAAGAGGTGTGGGAGGAAAACACAATGTAAAGAGTATAATATAGTGAAACATAATTTAAATTATGGAGATCTTTTGTGTAGGGCTACTTCGTGGTCATTTCCTCCTGTCCAGAAATTGCACCTGCTTGGCAGCACTTGGGTTCATTATTAATATTAGAGTATTAGTTTTGATCCAGCTGCAAACAAACAACCTTTGATTTGTTCAGTATGAATATACAGACTATTGGTACAGTAAAATTAAGTCTGGGGCTACAAGGCATGTGTACCTTGGACACAGCATGATTAATGCTACATAGCATGTGCTTATTTGGGCAACCCGGGACAGACATAGGAAGTTGTTTGTCTTTGAAACCAGCCCTAGTGACAGTAATAAACATCGAGACCTGGACCCAGCAAGACATCTGGATAATCTCTACAGGTATTCTTTAACCTATCAGCTTCTGTAACTCTCATCTGCTTCTTCAGATGAGTCTAGATCACTCTGCTCTACATATCTGCAACAGGTCCTGGCTACTCCTACAAGGTAAGTGGGAAGCCCTGGTGCAGCTGTAGGTAAAGACAAGCCCAAGTCATACAGAGTTTGATGTGAAAATTGATTTCATACTTCACAAATGAGAAGTTACATGCTCCAGTCTCACCTTTTTCTTCAGTGAAATAAAATCTTTGTTGTGTGACACCAAGGACTTCCCCTCCATGAGCTAAGGGGGTTGACTGATGGAGGAGGGAAGCTGAGCAGTGCACAAGTGCCAATGCCTCAGAGAAAGACATTTCTGTGATGTGATGGGGCCTGGTATGGTGGAATTACATCTCCCTCATCAGAGTGGTACCTCCTCACCACCACTTTTTCCCTCAGGGGGCTTGAAGGGGCCCACAGCATTGCTGCTACACAGCAGGCTCACTGTTGCAGAGTTAAGAAATTCTTCTGGCATTTTACTGGTGGAAGGAGACTCAACACTGAAGGTCAAACAGTAGATAACTATTCCATCCCCATCCTCATCCACAAGGCAGGGATTTACATCTTTCAGACACTGGCAGGCAGGCAGATGACTGAAAGCCACAGGTACATGTTCAAACTGAGAACAAGGGTCAGCTGGAAAGTGACCCTTGAAGTCAACTTCAGCGCCTGAAGTAACACAGTGTTAACCGACTCCAGCTGCCATGTCTTGCTTCAGCTTCCCTCCAGGAGCTAAGGGCCAGTTTCTTTCATGGTGCTGATTCATTCCCATGTGTTTGCTGCATTACAGCAGCTGTCCCAGCAAAGCTCAGCATGCTCATTACTGCAGAAATGTACAGCAGCTTTCAGCAGGCAGAAGGCAAACGAAGCCAGGTGAGGGTGGCAGCTCACTGTGTAGCAGGTCTGGGCGAAGCTGACCTGCTGGGCTTCCTCCCACACCTCTCTGCAAGCATGCTTGTGCCCAGGAAGGGTTGTGGGCTTTCCTTGCCCTTGCAAGAGGGGAAGGGGCAGTGCTAAGACATAGTTCAGTTCACTGTAGCTGTGATAGGGGTGTGTGGCTGGGAGCCAGCTGGGATGGGAGTGAGTCCCTCCCTGGGCTGTCTGGCACCACCACCAGCAGACAGAGCATCCTCCTCCATCCGAAACTCCTCGCAGGCTGCCATGCTCTGCTGCCCATCCTGACACTGTTAGACCATGATGTTCACCACACCACGATCCAGGTGCCAGGCTGCTCTGTAGTCCTGTGGCTGAGCCAGGGCCCCATCCCCTGATGGAAGCTTCCACATTGAGCTGAGGAAATAACCAGGGTAAGTAGCCCAAAGACATTGAGAATGACCCAGCCTGGCTGCTGTCACTTGGCCGGTGTCATTCACCACACCAAAGCAGTCTGCAGCTTAGCTGTAATGATCAAAATAAAGCTGCTGGGGACAAAAGAGGAAAGATTGAGCCACAATCAGAAGTGTCTAGAAAGCATTGGCTTTTTCTACTGGAAATTTTAATTCTCAATTTTCCACAGTTAATGACATCAAAAGAAAATGCTTTGCAGATGCATAATATACCAAGGCTCAGAGAATCTGAGAACAGCAGATGGCTTATAAACATCTGAGGAGCTTTTTAATAATAAACAAATAAATAAAGATTGGAGAGGAGTGTCACTCATGCATCTTGTTAGATGTTTAATCAGGCAGCTGAGACATCCCAATTTTTAATTGCCTTTATTTTTTAGAGCCACAGTCTAATTTCAAATTGCATAAATGAAGCTCTTTAATTTTTCTTGTCTGGTTTGAAGTCTTGGTATCTAGATGATAATTTATCAGGAAGTTCTGCAGGACACAGAGAACAAGATAAATACCAAAAATTCTGCTACACATGAAAGTATGAGATCATGTTTCATTTTAATTACTTCTCATGCAATTAATCATCCATCTGTCTGCATTATATTCTTCAACATTATGGCCATGAGTTAAAAAAAACTTTCACTGAAGTCATGGCAAGCTTAGCAGGCGATAAACTGGGCTAAAGAAATAAAAATGATGTGTGGTGGTGATTCAGAGGCTGCAGCAAAATTCAAAAGAAACACATCAGCCTAGACCTTCATTTACCATATGGGGTCAATCTGTCTTGAAACTGAAAACTGAGCATGACAATCGAGCTCTGTTCTGAAGACAGTTTTGTTTTGTTTCGTTTTTTTAACAGGATTTTATTCTTCCCACAGTAAACCCTAGCCCTAATGGCACTGTATAAACATGCTCCCACTCCTCAACATGGGGACAACTGATCCCAGCAGACATCTGCTTCATGTCATCCAGAAACCAAATAGGTTGGGAATCCAAAATGTACACGGGCTTTCTTATCAATGACACTGCATGGATGAGCATTCAGTTTCAGTTAGAGCCCAGGAGGTTTATCATGGTCACCACTATCCTCCTTGGATATAATTTCTACATAGAAGTAACTTCATTGTGTTACATTGGTATTAACTTTCTCTTATAAAGGGTGAATTTAAAAAGAGCATTATTTGGAACTTTATAATCTTGCTGAATGTCACTTTAGGTCCTCTTGAACAGCACAAATACACGGCATGGTTTGTGCACTTGTCTGCACTCACTGGTGTGGCAGTGCAGGATATGAGCTTCAGGCTTGCTCCTCTTGGGAAATCAAAACTCTCCTAATTTGTCTAAACATGAGTGAGACATGACAGAAATGTTGTGTTTTGTGAAACTCTGACTTGTCAAACCTCAGCTGGCACATGACTTGTATTCCTGTCCCCTGCAGTTCTGTGGCCTGACTGCCACAGAGAGCCAAGCCTCAGAGGGAGACTGAGTTTAGCAGCGAGGTCCTAGAGTGACCATCACTATCCATGCTGAGTATTTGCAGGAATGGCTGCCAGAAAGGATAGTATATTATAAACACCCTGGACTCTGCAGTCAAAATGTGCAAGTGAGAAATTCGGGAAAATGAAACATTATTGTCTGGACTGGTATTTCCCATATGGATGTTATGCAATTCAGCTTCTCTTAAAATAAAATTAATGCATAAAGATACATGTGTCATCTGTACAAAAACTTTTCCCCACTCACTCTAAAGCATAACTTAAAAGATACAGTATATTGTCATCTCAAGTTTCAAGTTTTTTTTCTTTTTGTTAAAAGAGTTGGAGATTAATCCAGAGGAATTCATTTCATGTGCCTGACTCCCTGGGTGTGGAAAACCAAGAAAACAGCTGACAGATTCTGAACAGATTTCTTAGGGAAACCTTGCAAATGCAGCTAAGGGAGGGCAAGGGTCTTGACAGTTAAGAATAAAAGGAAATGAAAGGCATTTATGTTGAAGTATTATCTTGGGCTGCGATGGTTTGAGCTTCAGCTTCAGCTGACACAAACTGGCCGGGGAGCTACTGGGCTTGCTCAAACATCTAGTGTGTTCATGGAGCCAGTTCCCTCATTTGCAAGCATCTAAAGCAGAACAGTCAGTAATTTGGGAAGACTATGGTAACTCTTGCTGGAAGAAGTAGTAACTGCTGCCTCAAAGTTCTGATACAGTCATTAAACTCCCTAAAGAGCCACAAGGTAGCACAGTCTGGAAGAACCTAAGTGGGAAAACTACAGGAATGGGAACAAACTCATCCTGAGTTGACGAGAAACCTAAATAAAGTTTAAGAGCATAGGGATGAACGGTGAACTAGCTTCTGTTCCTAGTAAGAGGAAAATTTTGTTGTGTTCAGCTTAGTGGCTTAAAGAACATAGAAAACTGTTTTGGTTTTAAGTCCAGAAACAAAAGAATTACTGGTACTTTTTGGTGAAGTGGTAGACTGAGATGCTCATTGCAATCAGTACAAATAAATTAAAGCAAAGTAGATAATAGGTCCCTCAGGTTTCTCTCTTTTCCTCAGGAAGCCCAAGACATGTTTAGATCTGCTTTTAGATCCTGTAAATGTCCTTCATCAGTGGTACAACAGTTTAAATGGCAGCAATGAATTTAGAAGTCTACAAGGATGGAAAGGAATAACTTCATCCAGGGTGAGAATGGGTTTGGCCAAAAACTTTGGAGTACTTCCATTCTGACATGGCTCCTTTGGAAAAATCTCAGAAATTGTCTGTACCATCTTCACTTTACTTTGTGTCTCCTCTATAATGCTAACAACATTATTATTAATCAAATCTAATATTATATTAAAAATTAGTAATTAATACAATAATAATGGAGTAATTAATCACGATAGTATATTCCATTGTCTTTTGAAAAAGCAGGTCCTTAGGCGTTATTAGTACAAGACCTGTTGAGTAAATCCAGGTCAAGTACAGTGATATGAAGTTCAAATTTCCACTTCTGCAGTTGAATTAAAGTCATTATAACCAGTTTATATTGGTGCCTCAAGAAGTCACACAGAGGAACTAATTTCCTAATGTGCTTCTAGTAAGAAAATTGCTATTTTAGTCTTTTTGATCTTGTGGATCTAGTCTTCAGGAAAATTGCAAGAAACTACACATATGTGACATCAGCTCTTGAACCTGCATACACACAGTGAAAGATATCATCAAAGGCAGCTTGGGAGCTACACAGTCACCAGCTGCTGTGATTTAACCCCAAAGCCCCACACAGCCACTCACTCCTCCCACAAAGGGGTGGGGGTTGAGAATCAGAAGAGTAAAAGTGAGAAAATTCATAGGTTGAGATAAAGACAGTTTAAAAGGTAAAGCAGAATCTGCACATGTTAGCGAAGCAGCCCAAGGAATTCATTCACCCTTTCCCAGGAGCAGGCAGGGGTCCAGTCATCTCCAGAAAAGCCAGGCTCCATCATGTCTAACAGTCACCTGGAAAGGCAAATGCTGTCATTCCAAATGTCATTTCCTTCCTTCCTTCCTTCTTCCCCCATATCTATATGCTGAGCATGATGTCATATGGTATGGAATATCCCTGTGGTCAGTTGGGATCAGCTGTCCTGGCTGTGCCCTCTCCTGAGTCCTTGTGCAGTCCCAGCCCTCATGCTCACCCTCACCTCACCAGGTGGGGTGAGAAGCTGAAAAGGCCTTGAGGTTGTTTGAGCACTCCTCTGCTGTAACTAAAACATCCCTGAATTACCAGCTCTGTGTTCAGCAAAAATCCAAAACGCATCCCATCCAAACTATGTGAAAAGAATTAACTCTACCCCAAAAACTAGGCCACAGTATTCAACCTAATTGTTTTGATGCTCAGAAGCAGCAACTGCTAGAATTTACCCCTTTTAACCTTTTGGGGTTTCTGCTTTTCATTTACAGAAAGTTTAGTTGCAAGGGATGTTTGTTCACTACATTTCTGAGAATCAGAAATCAGAGTTTTTTTGCTTAAGTCTGGAGTGAATGCTTTGTTCAAGTGCTCCTCCAAATAGGGACAGCTATTTTTAAATGGTCTAGGCTTTTTTTGAATGAAATTGTCTTGGAAATTTTTTTGGTTATATAAGAACTAAAAGAGGAAGTTGGCTCTTAAAACATACTGCTTACTTTATGAAACAGATGTAAACATAATGAGGAAGTGAGGAAACCTGGAACAGTATCCTTATCAACAGGTGGCCCAGGGCAGGATAAATAAGCAGTGGATTAGAGAAGACTCCTGCCCTAGGCAAAGACACAAGGCTAACAAGGAAAGGTAATCAATCACTTCACAGTATCTGTCAACCTGTCTTCCACGTAAGTACTCAAACCATAATGATTTGAAAAGGCACTTAGAAACCTTAGTGGACTTGGACCCTAGCCAACTCCCATAGCTCTTCTGGTGACACCATCACCACATACATGAATGGGAACTCCACAGTAGAAAAAAACCTCAAAACCCAAAAGAACCCACACAACTCCAGATAAAATATTAGTTACTGTTATAAATGTGACTGAAACCTTGTGTACACATTCCCACCTCAAACCCAAACATTCTTGATTGAGCCCTGGCATGCAGACTTCAGCCAGCTGATTACACACACAGCTATTGCTCTTTCAGGGCTCCTGGCTCATAAGGGCAACGCAGGGATAACATATTATCAGGAAATTGCTCCTTATTGTTCTTCCTCATTGTTCAAACCATCCCCATACTTTCCTCACTATTCCAAGGAAAGGACCATCATGTTCCTAACAGGCCATTAATTTCTATAGAAATCTCCCCAGTACAGTCCAGCTTTCGATATTGTTTTGCTGAGCAGCATCCACAGCAATGAATATTGTGGTGCTGATGCTAAAGGGGAAAAGGTTAAAAGTTAACCTAAAAATATGGTATTCAACATAGAAGTGCTTGGACAGTAATCTCGGCTTTGAGCTCACTACCTTGCCAGGGAATTTTGCGTAGTCTGTCAGCCCAAAAGTGGTGGCTGACAAACTATGACAAAAGTTGTTTCGTGATTTGTTTTTCCCCACAAGGAAGCTTGTGGGTCAAGCTCTTCTTACTCTTTAACTCCGTGCTTACAGCACTTACTCAGGATGTTTCTTCCGTTTAATTTCTTCCTTACCTGAAGGAATTCAAACTGGTCTTTCCTGCGTCCCAGGCAAAGGTTTTCTGAGATCCAGTTCTCATTTCTCCCCATCTAAGCTGTCTGTCCTGTTCTGCACGAGCTAGTTTCATATTTACAGAAAGTGGAAGTAAGACAGATTCTATAGCTAAAGGGGAGGAACAACCACCTGGAAAGACAGATGTAATTCCAGTCACCTCCAGCTAATGCTTGAGTGGTTTAAATATCCACTGGAAACAAGATTTAATCCCAGCTGAATTAATTCAATGCTCACAGACTCTCTCATGCAATCCTGTCAATATGACCAGCTGTGCTAGTTAGATTCCAGTCCTATTGTCTCCTCCCTTCTTCTTCCCCCACATCCCAAACACCCCACTACATACCATAGTACAGTAAATATCTTACTCAACTTTAGAGAGACACAACCACACCCGATTACAAAACAGCAGAAAATACTGGTTCTCGGAGGCCATCTAGTGGGAAGAGCATACTCCAAGGAAGAAACTCAAACCTTTCTTAGAGGTGATCTAATACGGTCTGCAAGACATATATTAGGGTTACCTTGGTGATCAGTGGATGTTCTTCCCACACAGCAACAAGCAAGTTGGATAGGCTCATGCACTAGTCTCAATAAGCTGTGAGTATGGTCACAGGCTCTTCTCTCTTTAGCATTTCTAAAAACTGTGTTAGGAGTTCTGTCTGTGCAATGAAAAACCACATTGCACAACACAGAGCAGCAGGGAGGTCTTCTTTAAAACAAACTTTTAAACTCGCTGTTAGGTGACTGCTAGACAGTTTTGGATTCCTGTAGTTTGTTTCTGGCTGGGTAACATGATGGAAGATATTGGGTATTATATGGAATAGACAGAAAATTCTTTGCTTACAGCTTTCAGAGCCCTGAGAGTGCCATTAGTGCTGCAGCCCCCTCCCACTTTTGTGGGGGTTTGGCTGCCTGTATTGAGCAAGCTCTGGCACTGCCCCTGGGGTGAGCCTGCTCCGTAAGAATGGGCTGTGGAAAGGCTCTGGGAGAATGGGCTGTGGGCAACCTTTTTGAAAGCTCCTGCCCCTCATCTCAGCAGCCACATTAAAGTGCATTTAAGCTCAAGCCCTGGGCAAGGGTACTGCACTCTGGGCTTGTCTGTGCTGGGCCATGGATCTCACTCATCCTGACCCTGACTTGCTGGCATGACCACAGAAAGTAGATACAGGTTGTGGCCTATCACAGATGGAAACAAGAAGACAATGACTGTTGTCAATGCTTCATCGCTGGTATCTAAAAGATGACAAAAATACAAGTCTGCTTGAATGAAAGTTTATTCCTTGTATCATGGAAAAATCATGCATATCATCAAGTAAGGCTTCACAAGAGAAAGGGTATAAAGGAAAGACACATACAAATTCATAATGTATAAACTTCTCTCATCATATTACACACAATACATTTTATAGCTACACATTTAAGAACTAATTACTACCATTGCAGTCATTTCTCTTGCAAGAAAAGATAACCACTTACTAAGTTGGCTGATATGACAAATGTAAAAATGTCTCATGTTTAAGCTCGTAATTACCTGGAAGTATTTTTCTGCTAGTCAATGTTTCCTGATAGTTTTTTTTTTTAACTGATGCATTTCACATTCTCTTATGCAGCTCTTTCATGATAAAGAACAAGTTAGAGAGTGTTTTACTTGAAAAACCTGAGAAACTTACCAGACTTATTCAGATATGGTACCTGAGAGTATGAAGTTCTACAAAACTGAGCTGAAGTTTATAAACCTGAATTCTTCATAAACTCCAAATCCTTGTTAATAAGAGTTTGGAAGCTATGCTGGAGAGGAGAATTACATTTGATTGTCTAATCTTAGTTCCTTTTTGGACAACACACAAAACCACTGAACAAAACTTTCACCAAGTCCGGAGCAAAGCAGAGAGAAAACAGTGTCGGTGTATTGCATGCAACTGCTTTATCACATTGTGTAACCTTAACAGGTTTCTCATATACATTCATCTGCTGTTTAAATTCTAGCTGCACTGAACTACCAAACAAGACAGAAAGAAACTACCTTGTTTACTAATAGTGGCAAAATACCTCTTGACTTCAAGTGAAAATTCTATCCAGCTACAGGAAAAGTCAGACACTTTAGAGAAAAAATTACGTTTACATTCTTTTAAATACAAAGGAATAAGTGTCTGCAACTCATATCTGGCTGCTGACTCCAGTAACTCCAAGACAAATTCTTGGAGGACATACAAAACTGAATTGAAAAGAACTCAAAGTAGAATTAGCACTGAACTACACCCTCCAAACTTACTTATTTTATGTGATATTTGTGATATGAAGGCCTCACCAGGTATAAGGACTCCAAATAATGCTCAATGTACAAGAGAAACAGTTTCACAAATGGGACATAACGTGTTTCTTAGGCAAAAAAATCTGTTTGCTATCATGCCTTACTATTTTGGTCAGTTTTTGAAATGACAAAGAACTTAGCTGCATACACATATCTATGACAAATCCATGAGTCTCATTTGCTAAATCGTTTGAAAAGGACAGGATTTTACTACACAATGTATCTAAAAGTCTAGTGCTATCATAGTCCACAACATTTTACAAAGGTAAGTCTCATATTTTAAAATATATGAAAGCTTTTCCTTGTACCAAAGGTGATTACTTCAAAGTTTGTAAGCATAATCAAGTCCTCTTTCCTGGAAGAAAAATACATTTTTCTATAGCTTGCCTTAAAGTGTGATCCAAGGTGATTATTATGTTATTGAATGTAAATTTATATATTAATGTTTCAATAGTGCAGATGATACACAGAATAAATAATTGTAAAGGAAAACTGTTCTAGCTTTCTGTCACTATATCAGCTTAATTACACAATGCTGGCAAATAATCCCATTTATAAATAACAACACTGCACCTTTGACAAGATACTCAATCAAAAAAATAGGTTTGCTGAAATGCAGAAAATGTTCCTGTATAAACTGGATTATAATTATAGATCAATTCTTTTGTTTCCTCGTCTTCACTGGAGAAATGGTGCATGCTCTTCCTGGCTGTAAAACATTATAAAAGTACAGATCATTTTAATGTTATCCTCCTCTACAACATTTATCTTGATAAAGTAAGTTATTTTGTGTGGCACAACAAATGGAATTACAGTAGCTTGTATGCAAAGAATTGTGAAGATACATCTTCAGGAAGTTTGTTACCACATATTTTCTAACTGGAGAGGGGGAATTTAAAACCAAGACTGTATAAAATAGTTATCCATGAGATACTGGCAGTATCTACCAGAAAAACTTTTAACTCTGAAAGAAATGCATCAGAGTATCAGCCTACTGAAAGCTGCATGGACTGTGCTGATGAGGACAATAAAATTGAATCCTCCCCTGGTTTATCAAGTTGGCAACTCTATAGAAGTTAAAATTAATGATGGATGGATACAAAAATGGTGTTTCAGTAGGATGGTTTAGTTACTAAGTGATCACACATGAGTCTATTTTTACCAGCCGAAACAGTTTACATTTTTCATCTTGTGGTTTATTTTCAAAGCTAGGGAAGATATTCTGCCTCACATTAGCTGAAAATGTCAATTACTCATTGCAGAGTAATGATACAAAATACTCAGGAGGAGCAGCTAATGCTTCAATACCTCCCCAAAAGCCTGGGGAGGCAATGAAGAGTAACTTAGGATTTGGTAGAAGAGATGGGGGTAGACAAATCTGGCTGAAGAAAGTTTGCTCTGCTGGACTTGTAGGTCAGCAGATCCAAAAGCAAGTGACACATCTGTGTGGCACAGTGCACAAGCTACTTGGACGTGTACACACATGTAACAGAACTCACACACAGTGCGTCTCAACAGCATTTACTAGCAGAGTTGGCACTTGTTTTGCCTGACTTAACTTGGATAATGGCCTGAGCAAGCTTACTTCTATTGGGAATACAGTCTGCAGAGAGACACTAGATAAAGCAGCAAAAAAAGCCAGAAAACACAATGAATTCTAGTATTAGACTACAAAATTAAAACCAGACTTACACCGTATTTTCTCCTTATTTTTGTCATAGTCTGCCATCTCATAAAATGACCTGGGTTGGAAGGGACCTTAAAGATCATCTTGTTCCAATCCCCTTGCCACGGGGGACACATTCCAGTAGACCAGGCTGCTCAGAGGCCCAGTTCCTCCTGGCCCTAAGCTCCCCATCAAAATGGTTTTGCTACATTTTCACAAAGAGAAGTAGGACTACTTTATGCAAAAAAGCACCTTCAATTTGTCTGAAATACAAATTTTATTTCTATACTTTCATTGACCAGGTCAGCACAAACTGCATTTCTCTACATCACTGCCTAATTTCTTTATTAAGTTGACTCTTTTGATTTGAGACCAAGCCTTGAGAACAAACTCAACCAGCTTAATTATTCTGTTTTTCATAGTCACCATCAAGGAGGTAAGACAATTTCATAAAATAGTCCAGCAGAATGATTTAGTAGGGATAAATTAAGCAATAAAGATTCCATTAATATCCTAGTTATATTTATTTATAACAAACAGATGAGAAGTGCCACAAACTATCAAAATGTTAAGCATTAGTTACTTCCAGATTAAGTACAAATGAAAAAAAAAATTAGCAGCTCTGTAAAGTTCAAAAACTCCTTGTGCTGTCTATAGTACACAACTGTAGGCCACCATACTGTACCCCTCCATACTGCCCAAGCCCTATTTACAGTTCTGGTGTATGCATTTTGCAAGCAGAACTGAGAACAAATTGAGTCACTGTAAGCCAGTTTGGAACTGAAGGAGCCCCTGGAATAATGAATAGAGTACTTTTTTTGTTTCATTGTCTTCAGGCAAGAGAGGCCAAAATGTTACAGGATATTTTGAAATGGTAGAAAGTCACAGAACAATGTTTTAGAGCCAGCCTAGTGAAAAGAGTTTGTGGAATGCTTGGCCTTTTGATGTTACTTTCACTAAGCCGTTCTATTTCTAGTATCCTTTGGTGTTTTATAAGCCTATAAAGCTTGCAGAGTAATCTTCTCAGAAAGCACTACGAGGTACTGAACTTTGTAATGCTTCACTCAAACCCCCAACATTTATAGATAACAAACTTTTTACCTTCATTAACGAAGAAATCAGCCATATAATATGCTGCTCTTACAGCAGATGGTGAATGTGGAATGCCTGGAGAATCCTTCCACTCAAAAGGGTTTTTCTCTGGATGCCATTGCATGCCATAAATTGGATATTTGTATGCTATAACAAAACACAAAGTGTGTAAAGGTGTATGCCTTAAGAATCATGCCATTAATCTTACTGCAAAATAAACTCAGAGGATGACCTACAAATATACCTCACTTATTAACAGTTTCACAAAGGCTTAAACAGCAAGTTGAAATACTTAAAGTAGAAGTGAAGGAAAAGAAATAGATACTGTAAAGGGGTCTCATTCCATGCAAGAAAATATTTGTACGCAATTTTTTTGATTATTCATCTCAGAATTAATGTATATACACACTAAAAAATAATGTTTCAAGTGTATCAGTCTCAAAGCTTCCCATCTTCTTGACAGCATCACTAAGCATTCACAGCCATACAGGATACCAGCTCCATGGGAAAGATCCAAGTCTTAGTACCTCCTTGAAGGCCCAGTCAATCCAGAGGCAGCTCCATCTCCTCCAGCCAGGCCTGATACATTTTGAGGGAGTCAGTCCTTAGCTCTCTTCCAGGGAATAGCGGCACAGCAGCTGATGACTGCTCTGTGATAAACTGCTTGCAGGCATGGGTGATGCCTGTCATTAGCCTAATCAGGTTTGCTGATCAAAGAGCTTTTCTTCTCTCTTGGAGGCCAGCCAGGATGCCACACAGAAGAATCCCATTGGTGACAGCTGGATCCTACGGTAGGGCTGCTAGTGGTGCACTCATGAAGATAAAGCACCCCCTGAAGAGCTAACTTGTTTCCTGAGCTGAGCAAGCCCAGTGCAAAACAGACAAAACAAGTCATGCAAAAGGCTTTTGCAGGAGGACAATTACCAGCATTGCTGCTAAGGTAATGAGAGATATTGCTGCTCCCTCTGCGGCCTGGAGTGCTCTTCCCATACAGCAAACAGAGAGCACCAGGGAAACGCCAGCCTAAGCAGGCAGCTGGCAAGCATGCCTTGACAGAGGCATGCTGCATTGCACAGGGATTCAACTACTGCAGCACAAGTTCTGTGCAGGTCACACCACAGCACTAGCACTCAAATATGTCAGTGCACAAGTGTAACAGCACATCTGGAAGGGGAACAGCAGGTGGGAGGAGTAATAAGGCTCACAGTACTCAAAAGATAAAATATCCCTGCAAACAGAAATGCTCCTCATGGCCAGAGCACTGACAGGGCTGATGCTCACCCTGCTATTTGAACAACTTGTAATATGAATTCACATCCATACCATAACATGTTATGGTCACAGCTTCCAAAGGACATTCATTTCCTTACCTTCCATGGTAGATATAAACTCCACTTCATCATCAGTGTTAGTGGTCAGAACTTTATAGAAATTACGAAGCTTTTCATTATTGGTGAAATTCTGTGATAAAAAGGAAGGGAAGAGGGAAAAGATGTTATTTGCTTATTTATTTCTAGTTTTACGAAAAATTTAAAAAAAGTGTTTGCATGCAGGAAGTAAAAAGATCAAATACCTGCATGGAGAGACTCCATACATGAAAGTTTGACGTCAATGGCTCAGTAGCAAGTGCGTGTAATACATCATCAGGGAAATTCTTGAACATTTTACTGTCTTTTGCAGCTATTACAGAGAAAAAAATTGTATTTTCCATTACCGGAACTGGTCTCAGATGGACTTATACTGAGAGAAGACTATTAATAAAATGCTGTATTAAACTTTTTTGGCAGTAAGTCTTTATTATTTTAGAATATCCTACAAGAAATATCAGTGAAAAAACTACAACAGATTTCCAATATGCTGTTATCACTGTCTACTGGTCTTGACCCAGAGAGGATCCAGCTTAGGTAGCAAAGTTCTCACTAAAATAAGCATCATTCTTTGACACTTGTTTCAGCAGCCTTCCCACTCACAATGAGCACAAGTGACAGAATTTGTGAATGCTACATTTTTTTTGATTACTCACAAAGGGTAAAGTACCAACAAAGGCCACACTTTACCAGTGCTGCCAAGTGCCACAGCTCTATTTCAAGGGATCTCTGTGATTTCAATACTGTTGAAATGGGACAGTAATGCCATTATTCATCATGAGGAAAGATGTGATTTGAAAAAATTAACATCACTTGCTCTCCAGGCTTAATACGTTTTGAACCTGTGAATGTTGTTCAACTTGGTAACATAAAGCAGACAACATTATTTGGTAGGCCCAAATTTTCAAATGACTCAAAGAGCCACAACTTTGGCTTTTGCCGACTGCTGCTGGTTTCAAATGGCTTGTGCTCATTCCTCTGCTTAAGAAGTGACAGCTGCACTGACTTTACAAAAACAAAAATGCAACTTAATAACAAAGAATTTAACAGAAGATAATCAGTTGGAACCTCACAAACATTCACTCCATAATATTTATCACAAACAAAACACAACACCTCTTAGCAAAACCCAGACATGAGATGTAATGAATTTTTCACCTGAGGTAAAGTTCAGAGGGAGTGAAAAACCATTTGTCTTGGTATGAACAAGTAAAATTTCACCACTAGTGAGGTATGTAAGCTCTTCGTGTCCAAGACATGTTCCCCATATTGGGAAATAATCTCCTTTATCGTTAGCCTACAAAATAAAAGCAACAACATAAGGAAACGGTAATGAAAATCTAAAGAAAAGAGACTGACAAGAACTTCCTAGTCCTTTTACTTGTTTTTGTGTAGGTGAGAAAATACGAACGCTAAAGGATATATATGAGTTTTGAAGCAGCAAACTGATCCTAATGTGAATACTGATCACTGACTGTTCTGTTCTACAAGTAATTTTGAGAGCAGCCTAAACAAAAACCACAAAATGGCAACATTTCTCTAAAAAAAGCAGTCATTAGAAGGGACATAGAAGAGTCTGTCACCATTTTAAAGGAAAGCATATTCGTTACAATTCAAACTTTTCTATGAAGCACGCTATGATCAAGCAAGGAGCCTTTGCAAAGTCTGTGCCCACCCAATTGTATTAAGAAAACATGAACCCTACTACTAGCATAGCCATGGTCTTAGGTGACATACCTATGTGATTGTTTAACTAACAGGTTTAGACCTGCGTTCCAAAAAGACAAAATGTACATTTAAGCAACATTTAAAAAGTGGCAGTCATTTTCAAAAGAATAAAAATTGGCAGGTCAGTGTGAAAAAAACATGAAAAAAAAAACCAAAGAGGAGAACTAATTTCTTGTGATCTAACTAAGCATGGTGCATACATGCAGTAGAAATCTGCATTTTTAAATGGTTTACACCTGATACTAAGCATATGTTGGAGACTGGGATGTTTCAGAACTCCTGTTTTTGTGAAATCTGACTAATTTCTCTTAACTTGTTTCTAAACATTTTTAAGTTATGCATACCGCAACACACACACCACCCCTGAAGAGCTGCTGCTCAAAGCCATTTTTGAGAAAGCTAAAATGACAGGCTCAGAGTAATAACATTCTGTAACAGTAATTGCATTATTGACAGTATGGTAATAAAAGCCCACAGAGCTACTTCTTCTCACAGCAAAACAAGGAAGATGTACAGAAGGAAGGCTGATAGGGCTGCAGAGTCTCCATGACCATCCATAATGTATAATGAGGCACAGAACTTACAGGAAAGACAGACAGACAGTGGAGTTGCAAGTGAGGACTAAAACTACTGAAGGCAAAAAATAAACTACACTTTAAAACCAATTACAACATACAGATTTTGAAACATAAAGATTTTGTGCCCCCTTCCATTTTTTAAAATAAACTAGAGCCTGGAGGTGAAGCATATATTAAACAACACTCAAGACATCACATTTTAAAAATTAATTTAAGGGCTAGAAAACAGTAATTCATTTAGATTTTTACCTAACTAGTAAAATTCTACAGACTTGAATGGGGATTAGCATTTCACATCCTCTATTCATATTAAAGCAGAGCCAGACCAAGGTAATTTCTCATTGTGAACATTTGCAAATGAAAAGGACCCGTCACGTTTTAGAAAAAGATGAAATTCAGTAATTCTGTACTTGCAAAGATACTCTTGACTATTGTAGCTTACCTTACATAAGTAAAACTAGCAATATTTTATAGTGCTAATTAAGATCTGAAAACACAAAATTATCACAAACAGCAAGGATGAAAACCCCTCCTTTGCTAGAAAGGGTTACTTAGGATGAACTGAATATTATCTTCTGCCTTTCAGTCACTGGTAGTACACATATCAGCTAATAAACCTGTCTCTCTGATCAAAAAGTCACATAGGCAATTCAGTTCATCATTGTGAAATGTCAATATAATTTCATAATTGTACAACAAACCACAAGAAACCCTTGCCCCAGTGCTGAATACCAAAGCACAGGCTGCAGTTCACACAGTGAGCAGTTCCAGAAAGACAAGTGAAATTGTCTCACATAAAAGTGAGACAGTCTTTGCAAGACTCACCACAAATAGAGACAAAAGAATAAAAACAATAGTGCCACATGGACTGAAGAGCAAAGGGAGCTCAAATACTGAGTTGCAGCACCTAACTGGTCCTATGAATGCCACTGCCTGCACTTTCCTTGCCTGCTGTTGGAAAGTCAGCAGCAAAGGTGGAAGAGCAATTCCTCATTGCCAAGTTCACACAGAGCCATAAAGCCTCAGGTACAATGAATAAACAATACCATTCTCACCTGAAGAACTTTGGAGTTTAAGACCATAACACAATATATAACAGGAGTGGGTGTCACAAGTCCGAACCCTAAGCTATCAATGCAGAAGTTTTATGCAGAAACAAGAAATAAGCTACCTATTTTCAGGCCTACAGTTAACCCACTGAATGACAGCGCAAAACTATGAAAAATCTGTCATTTTGATCTCTGAACAGTGATAATAACAAGAACCAACTGCTCCTTAGTAATTACCTCCAAGGCCTTGTGGTAAAATATCTTAGCAACCCTGGAATACTCTGAAGTCCTAAGATCCACACCACCTCCTGGAAGAAGTATCCTGAAAGGCAACATCCAAGAATATGATTAGCAACAGTGATCAACCCAAAACTTGGACAATGTACACACAGAAATGTCCGATAGCAGTTTTAAAGGTATGATTTAGGTGATAAAGGTATGATAAAGGTATGTTTCAGAAATCAACAGATAGGCATCTATGCTCCCATCATGGACAGCAGGGATCTAGTAAGGAGAATCACTGGAGATTCAAATAGGTTTTCCAGAGCAGACACCTGAGTGGTGGATAGGTCGAACAGCCCTGCCAGCTCCACTAGCTGCACTGGATAGCATTCCATTAGTTATGCAAGTTTGGACAGCTAGTGCACAGGCAGACAACTAAGTTTAAGTGTTTCAGACTTTAACTTAGTGTTCTTCTACTGAAGAATGTTTACTCTATCACAAAGTATAGATCAAGCCTAATGCAATATATGGAACAAAAAAAGTACACAGAAAATATATAAAACACACAGATTTCAGCTGGTATACAAAAGGATTGCGAGCCATGACTGTCATCTCCTATCCTGACTCTCAGCTAGCTCTCCCTACCACTTTAAAGTTCCAGCCCAAATCTCAATTCGTTCTGTTCAGTTTCAGAAAAATACAATTGTTGCCCTGGCATAGTGACCTTCTTATTGGAGACAACAAAGATCAAAAAGTTCCTATCAAAAAGGAAGAAAAGTACATTTGGCCATAACCTTTGGTCACAGAGGATCTCAGAGATCTAAGAAAGACAATCTCAGGGACAATTTCATAAAAATACTGCACAAACTGTTTCCACCACAAAATATAATCAGGAATGGCAATTCCCTGTGTGGCTCCCCAAATCCAAAAAAACATAACAAAAGATAAAGATTCAGTACAGTCTGGCAGAGAATTCACATGGACAAATGATGACATGGAAAATAATCAAGTACCATCAGAAACAGTAACATGAAATAAAGGAAGCCTCTTCTGGCTGTAACTGGAACAGTGCCTGCAGAACCAACAAAACTGGACATGTGAGCATTCCTCAACCCACTGCTGCAGAACCTCAACTAGATTTACTCAAGTCACATCCATTAGTTGTTTATTTTTTACTGAAATGGGTGTAGGATTTCCTCTACATGTCTGTGCTTTGAAAATGGCAATCTGAATCAGTGAGATACTAACAAGCAGACAGAAACAAATAACATCGCAAATGATCCCCAGCATTTGCAGAGCAAATATGCATTTAAACCCTTGTGACTATGTTTTTTTTCAAGTGAATAATGTACAGGTTCATGTAAAAGACATCAAGTATTTGGCAGAAAAGTAGTATTCACAAAAACATGAAAAACTTTACTTCTCAGTGTCAACACTGAAAATTAATACAGCTGAAGGTATTTTCAAACCAGGCCAGATTATAAGTTTCTTCAGAGACCTAATTAGGCAAATAAGGTGATCTTTACCTGGAAGTGGGAGAAAATTCACTCCACCTGTTCAAATCAAAACCTGGACTATACTAAGGAGGAAAACTGATCTGTCATTTTTGCTAATGCAAAAAGGAAATAACCCATTAAGTAGCAATGATAATGGCTTGACATTGTCATAAGCAGATTGAAATGCAACTACGTGTATTCCAGTATCACTGCTGGTTAGAGCTGATGATTTCCACAGGGCATTTCAATGGCCACCTCACAAGTACATTAATAAAATTATGTCTTTAATAAAGTAAGTTTCATGATTTTAAGAAGGTAGCATTTAATAGTAAGTAATTTCCAACTTCAAAGAACAATATGAAATATCAATGTAATTCCTCCTTATTCTGAATTTCCACAGATTATAAATCATTCCCTCCAGAGCTCCTTTTTGTTATTTACACACAGTTTTATTGTGGAAGCTAACAGATAACAGTGGAGGGCCACAGAAGAAAATAAAGACCATCCTCACTCACCTACATAACAACAAACTCAACTGACTTCTGACTGAAAGGAGAGAAGGACAAAGAAAGTGAATTTAGTTGCCAAACACTTTCTTCTGCATTGCCATAGGTGGTGAGGCAGAAACAATGAGAGATTCCACTGGTGGAAAGCCCTTTTGGCAATCAAAGTGAAGCTGGTAGCCATGAGAAAGGGAAGAAATCCTTAATTTTGTCTCCAACAGCACACAGCATCACTGTGTTACACTCTCTTATAGCACAAGACTGCAAAGACCCAAGTCTTAGTGTCCAGGGCATGTTGATGAAGGAGGACAATGCACTTCCCAGACAGCCAAAGGTCTAAATCTGCAAGGTCTACACATGCTGATTAACATTCTAGTTAAATGCATAAGCTTAACAAATGTATTCATGGTTTAAGAAGCTCATCTCATGACTACAAGTGGCCCAATCACATTCTCTGGCCTCACACATCATCACAGCTGTGAAGCGTAGCATCAGCCAATTTTACTCTTCTGAAGTGGACTTTCGCACAAAGCTAAAAAAAAAACCATAAAGGAGTTTGACTTTGTTTAGTCCACAATAAATCTGTAAGGCAAGATCACATTTGAAAAGGAAGATCAGAGGGGTGTGGCCAGTTTCCACAGATCCCCTGAAAACCAGGATGTTTTTCTAACAAAGACGTAAGACACAGAATCACAACAGGCAAGACAGGCCATTCAAGTCGCAAGAGAGAGCACACATGGAGAAAAGAGTAGAAGAGACTGGAAATCAAACTTTTATAATAGAGGAGATATGAAAAGGACTGAAAGAGGGAAGAAAGGGTAGAAACAGGGGTGAAATACTAAGCAAGTGCTATTAAACATCAAAAAGAAGGTGACAGCTCAAATGAGGAAGACATAAAAATTAACAAAGAGGAAGTTGAGTATCTTACTTGCAAAATTGCTCATAGCTATAATGCCACTTCTCCCTGTCTGCAGACAAGCAAGGGAATGCCAAGATGAGCCTTGGCACCGTTGCAGCTTATCTGACGTGTTCCTCAAGGAAGGAAAGGCAGCACACCAATACTGAATGAAATAACGCAATCTGCGTCTTAGAACATGTTTTCATGCCTGCAGTGCCCAGCACAACCTCTCAAGAAAGTAGGAAGACAATGTACTTGAGAACACAGCAGAGCTCAAAACCAGAACCATCATGCCTTTCAACAGAAAACCAATGCTCAAGACTTACCCATTAATGGAGTGGAAGATTTTATCATATTCTTCATCTGTAAGATTTAATCTGAAACACCGAAAAATAATTATAGAATACATATGATGTACATATATTTGACCATGAAAATATCACCTCTATTGAACAGAAATGTCTGACACAGAAAATATGCAGAAGGCATGCTTTAAACAGAGTAAAATGGACACAAATGAAATGAAACATTTCACTTGAAACAGCTCAATCCACAAGATTGAAAATAGGGCCCTGTCAGGTAGAGTTCCTGATGAGGTACTCTGAGACCCTTTCGCAAGACACTTGAAAAATTTACTATTTACATGAATGGCATGGTTATTATTTCCTGCAGACCGGCAACTCCGGTTCCCAACTGATTCCCAAGAAGGGCAGAGCTGCAAACAGTGGGTCACGCCCATGCACCCCCAGCCTCCTTGCCAGCGTGGCAGCACGAAAAGCAGAAAAGGCCTTGGCTCTGTTGTAAGCCCTGCTCAGCAATAACAAAAACACCTCTATATTATCAACCCTGTGTTCAGCACAAATCCAAAACACACCCCCACACCAGCTACTGTGAAGAAAATTAACTCTACTCCAGCCAAAACCAGCACAGATGGCCACAGTTCTGCAGAACCGATATGCTGGGTGTAAGTGAAAGTGTGCAGCTTTGCTGCAAGTAACTTAATTGCCAGAATTAGAAGCATCCATTCATTGGTGAAGCTTCTGATCAATAAACATTCTGAAAGCTCCAGCAGCTACGTGAGGAATGCTGGCTTCTAATCCAGGCACTTAAGTGGTGCTCTTATTGGACTCTGTAGATACATCCTATTTTGTTTTTCTGCAGCTGTATTAGTATCAACTACTGAAATTTATAATTTTATCATCTGGTTTCAGTGCATTTAATATTTTATAGCTAAGCGTTGGTATGAAGTACTGTCAGCTGTTACAGTAAAGTAAAGTAACGTAACTGTACAGTAAAGTACTCTGCTACTTTTTACCAAACAACCAAAATACAAGGAGATAGTGACCCATGGTTTGAACAGGACTTTGAACTGGACTTTGTTTTCTGAAAGGAGTACTGATAGCCTTCCTTGATTCCCTGAATTCCAGGGCTACAAAATGTGAAAAGAAGATATAGACATCTATGTATCTAGGTATCTATGTGTGTTTGTGGGGCACTACACTGTACACTGAATATAGCTAACTTCAAAAACCATGCATGCAAACCACAGAAGACAATTTTACTGGTAAAAAAAATTAGAACTTTCCAAAGAAAGACTAGTAACATAAGTAGAAGTATTAAAAAGTACACGTTCCGCTGCTTTTATTTTGATTTCTGAAACTCTCCGAGAATTGCGGCATCTTCAAATTGTCTTTGAGGAGCAATAAACACTCAGAAAAGCAGCAGAACTACTTTCTGTGCCTCTAAAAATCATACATACCTTACATAATGAAATTATTATCCACTCCTAAGGATAAAAAAAAAATGTACCTTATAGGCACAGCTCGAGCACCGGCAGATTCCACAAATTTCACATACGAAGCCGCAATATAAGATCTTCCAAATTGCTGGTACTCATCAAAGTGACATTCCTGTGACAATATCCCTGAAAGGCCCAAGGAAGAAAATTAGCACCACACAAATGGCAAATGCTACACACTGAAAGAAAAGTCACAAAATCACTGAATCAATTAGGTTGGAAAAGACCTCTGAGATCATAAAATCCAACCTACAACTGAACACCACCATGTCAACTAGGCCATGAAACAAGTGCCACGTCCAGTCTCTCCTTAAACGCCTCCAAGGACGGTGACTCCACCACCTCCCTAGGCAGTCCATTACAGTATCTAGTCACCCTTCTGTGAGAAAATTCTTCCTCATGTAGACATTACCTAAACCTAAGACACTACCTAAACCTCCCCTAGGTAGCTTGAGACTGCCTTCTTGTCCTATCTCTAGCTGCCGAGAAGAGACCGACCCCCATTTGGCTCCAACTTCCTTTCAGGCAACTGTAAAGACCGATAAGGTCACCCCTGAGCCTTCTCTTCTCCTGCCCAAATCACCCCAGGTCCCTCAGCCGCTCCTATTAATTAATTAATTAAGCTCCCATTAAACTTATGACACCTCGCAGCGATGCATTTACTGCCCAGAGGAACTGCAGGCACCGAGACAATGGGGCACCAATTACGGCGCCCCGTCACAAGATACCACATAAACACACATTACCTGACTAAGACTCGGCTTACAGCTACAGCTGCCCAGCACTGTAACTTCTCTCAATTAAACTTGACTTTTAAAGCAAACACGTACAGCGTAACGCTGCAGATACCAGCTCTAGCCAAACCTCCGCTCCGGGAGGCGCTTCCCTCACGGCCAAAGCTGGGTGCGCGGCCCCTCGGCCCCTTACCGATGATGGGTCTGTCATTGCGCCCCGCCGCGAGGTCGCGCCGCGCCAAGGAGGCGGCGGAGCCGCAGCGCAGCAGCAGCAGGAGCAGCGCGGCGGCCGCGACACCACCGAGCCCTGCCAGGCGCCCCATGGCCACCGCAGGGCACAACTAAAGGCTGCGGCACGGCACGGCTCGGAGCACGGCTCTGCTGCCGGCACGGCCCGCCTCGCCTCCGGGCACAGCTGCCGGCTGGGCTGGGCGGGGTTGGGCGCCCGCCCCTACGCCACGCAGCCGCCGGCCCGCCCGCAGCGCGGCCCGCTGGGAAATGCAGTCCCGGCTGCCTGCCCCGCCCGCCGGCATCCCCGCCGCGGCATCCCCCGCGGCCACCTCCTTCTCCGCCAAAGTGACGCTCGTACCGCTGACAGACGAGGCTGGTTCAACCAGAAAGGGTTTATTAATTAAAACATGTGTTAATACATTACAAAAAGAGAAAAAAAAATTAAAAATTGTGCATTACATCGTGCTTACAACCAGTATAAATTATATTTGTACCGTTTAACACGAACTTTTTTTTTAGAGGCACTCCCGATGTTTATAAAGAATAATGCACTTAGGGATCTTTGTTTTGTTGGCTGCTGCTCAAAGCTGCAACACCACTGCACATCACACCAATATCTCCACTATTCATCATGTAAGTGTTCCAATTATCTCGTGTCCTTATTATTAGCAGCAATGGCAATTAAGAGTTCCCACCTCCTATACAATATGTAAACATTAAAAAATAATTAACAGTTCAGGAAAAAATAACTTCACTCAGTGCTCTAACTGCTGAGTTATCCAAACACGCTACCACTTAATAACAGTCTTAACAGGATCATGGTATTTTTGAAGACATTTAGAACTTTATATTCATAGAGCTGGTGAAGTCCAAATAAAGATTAAAAAACCCCAGCTAAATATGCATATACATATGCAATCAAATGAGACTTCTGTTACACAAACCAGTAGCAATCAGAGATTGGTTTCATAGGAAAAATTTAAATTTTCTTGTTCACTGAAACATGGTTCATTCCTTTGTGCAGTTTAGATTAGAATTGAAGGACTGTAACATTAAGACAATAGCTTCAGTTATCCAGCTGGTAAATTACTTTGAACTGAAGTTACACACTTGAACAATTGCCAGATACCTGACTACTCAGTCTATTTTCTTAATAAAGAAGAATTTGCAATTCACCAAACTCCTGTATTCAAGGAGCTTTTGTATCACAAAATAGTTCAATCTGAGAAAAAGAAATATATATGAAATATATTTTCATATAATCATAGATATCTGAATAAGGTTTCTCTAAATTTAGGCCCCATATCAAAAATATTTTGAAAGAGAAAAATGAAAAAGGCACTTGAGGAAATTCAGAAATTGGAAAAAAAAACCAAAACCAATGAAGTTGTCAGTTTTCAAAGAATTTCTGGCATTGATCTTACCACAGCAGAAGAAACTACAACCAACAAGTACTCTAAGGGGGTCTTTCATAGATGTTCCTCTTGCTAATAAGAATAGTTGCTAATGATTCTTGTAATAATGCCTTACTAATCATAATCTAAAGTAAGATATTTCTAATATAATAGGATAGTTTCATTTCTGTCCCCTATGCCTATACACCATCCCAATATCCTAAAGATTACAAAATAACTGAAGTTATGATTTCTAGCTACCTGAGATAAAAGCATTTTTATGGATTTATTTATAGGAAAATTCATATGGAATGCTTAAATACATAGTGTTTATACAAAAACAAAACAGAGTTAAGAACTGGGTAAATGAACTCCAGCAGTTGGTGTACTAACAGAGATTTTATAAAAAAGCTGGGAGAAAAGTAAACTAATGGTTGAGACTACTAAATACAGGGGACTGCATCACGGTGCAGCACGTAGTGTGAGTGACAGCTTTTACACATGCAGTATTCATATGTCAACAATGCCCCTTCAAAACAAAACAAAAACCTGTTTTCATTAAGTATGGAGATTTTTTTTTTATTACCCCTACAGAAATGAAGATGTAGTCTCACTGGAAATTAAAAACAATTTTTTTCAGTGCGCAGCAGCAAATAGACTGGCAAGTTGTCGATTACTGTACTGAAAATAGAATGACGACACAAGCATCTCCTACGCTGAGGTCCAAAGTGACCTCGAAGCACCCTTAAAACATACAACAGATATTTCTAAAGTTCAGATCCACACAGGATAACCTACTTTACCCCCTGAAACAAACAGATAATGCAAACAGCTGAAAACTTTTGACCTCTGTAGTCCTCTACATTAGGGATTAAAGGATAACAATCTGAGTTGCTCATAGTTGTCCATACACAGTATCACTTTGAAGAAAGAAAATAAGAATTTTCAAGGTTGTTACGACTCTTTTACCAGTTCCTCCTCCTGATTCACACTGTCTTTTGAAGAATAGGTACATGGTGTTTTCTCTATAAAACTTGAAGATCACTCTGTTAATTAGCACAAAAAGGAAAGCTGCACAAGCAGCACAAAGAATAACACAAATGTCTCACTATTGCTGACTAATTTTCAATTTGATACAAACTAACAAAGCAGCATTTTCCCCTGAGAATCAGTCAAAAAAGCAGCTTCTTCACTCCTTGTATATTAGCCCTGTAGTCTTATTTCTGCAACAAACTACCCTATTCACAGTCTGTTAAAGAAATTGTATCCAACTGCCTTGACAAGCCAAGATACAGGAGCTAAGTGTAAGGTTCTGGACCACATTACTGTAGGATGAGTTGTCTCAAAAGACCTAACAGCAGCATCAGCATCAATCTGATATTCAATGCACCCCTCAGCTTTCTGGCATACAAGTTACTCAATTACAAACAGTGCGACAAATATGTAAAATTCATTAAAAAATTAATTCGTTAAAATTCTTCAGACATACAAACTGATAGACTCCAGTTAGTATAAAAGTGCAGCCAATATAACATTCACTGAGCGCCCTGCAAAGACACACTGGTTTCATTCACAATGGAAATTTTCATACTAAACTTATTCCCAATTCCAGTGTTCAAGAATTGATAAAATACTGTATTAAGGTTATTCCTAGGCAACCAGAGAAATGCTCTGAAGATAATCTGAGGATTCCATTATGAAGTCAGTCCACTCCTTGGCCAGCTCTTCAATGGAGACTTCCTCCCCCCCATATTCCTGTGGGAGAATGCTGACGGGGAAGTGTTCGGTCAGACTCTGCAAGTAGTTATTTCCATGCATGAACACCTAAACCAAAATATTAAAAGCATTTAGTTGGGTATGAATTCTAGACTATTGAGTGAGAACAGACAGCAAAGCATCTCAGTGCAAGAGCTGAACACACCATCTTGGTTTAACTAAGTGTATTTGTTCATAATGAATTCCTTAAAAGGAGGAACTACCCTTGCGAGTTTCCCCTAGCTGCTCAAACTCTGTCCTGCTCTGAATCTGAAGGCTGGTGAAGGATGGACTACAACCTGAGAACTGCATTTATGTAGCTGTGAGCACAGGAGCCAAAACTAACTACACACTTGTTCCAGACTGGCTTAGCAATGCTGATGAGAGTACACACTACATCCAAACTGCTAAACTTAACTAAAACCATGGGAATACTGGTGATTTGTTCCGTCATGATATCTTGTACTTGCCCTCCATTTCCAAGAAAAGACCATGTCTGGCTCGTGGCCATTACTATCTGGTCCTGCCACATGTATTTAAAAACAAGATTACGTAGTATGTATGTAGGTTAAGACAGGTGTCAAGGAAGATACTCAACAGAATCTATATATCAGTCCTTATCTTCCAGTTCCAACTGGAATTAGATTCTGGACTACTTCTCCACTATAACCCTTGTAATACTGTAGGTTTGGTTCTTCTCCTCTTGCTTTATTGTAGATATTTTGAAGCCTTGTTCATTACTACCAGTCTGATACTTTTCTAGGATTTACTGTCCTGGCATGCAGTGGTTATTGCAAATGCCCAAGCTCCACATGCTGAGAAAAGTAAGCTTAAGAATGGGAATAACAATAGGCAGGGCTGCTTATTTTGTACCTTAGTCCTGCTGTTACCACTTCACTTTTGTGCCAGCTGAAAACTCCAGTATTTTTCCTACACTGCAATAAACAATAGTCCTTGGCATGCTTTTGCATCCAAATACAAATCTATTTGCAGATCTATTAACCGCAAAACTATTTAAGGCAACTAAGGAGCTATTTGGAAAAAACTTAGAAATTAAGTCTGACCAATTTTTGGTGCATAAATGCCTCTGGAGGTCTGTCAGAGCTTAACAGTTGTCTTCTACTAATTCTGCACAACTTGGACCATAAATCACTGTTCAGTGATCATTTTTCTCCATCATTTATAGGCAGAGTACTGGGAAATTCAGGACCTATTTCTTCCTAGTTCTGCAGAAGAATTATTACATGACCTCAAGCAAATTATTTAACCTCTTCGTTCACAGTGCTTTTTATCTTTAGAGTAGTGATAACAGCACCACTTGTGACTCATGTTATTAATAACTACAAATGCTTTACTGTTAGATTCTGGAGGTCTGTATGGCACTAACAAACAAAAATGATTTATGCTCTTCAGCATTCAGGAGTAACAGAGCCAAAGGAAAGTGCTGCAGATTGTCATAAAAGGTTTTTGTGGCAGAAAGAAATATTTTGTGCACTCACCCGTTGCTTTATTTTTTCAGTGAGAAAAGGCTTAATTAGAGTGAAGACTGGGTGGAAGAATAAAGGCTCATTAATCAAGTGGATACCTCGAACTTTCAGTGGAAAGGAATCCTGTCAGCATACATGGAAAACAGAAAAAGAAAACAGTATTGAAACATCTCTACTACTAAGCACAGGCCTGTAAAAACTGTCTAGTCCAGGGGTTAAAGTATTGCTTTTGACCTTGCAAATTCCTGCATTTTGTACTGTTCTAGAAATGTAAATTAAGAAAAACATTTAGAAAAGTCGTATCTTGTTCCTCCCATTAGAGGGAAAAATCTCACTATTTTTTTCACCTCAGTATGACGTGAGATTGAATACTAAAAACAAACAGAAAAACAAAGAAGAAAACCATCACCAAATTGCACATAAATATTGTACACAGTCCTTGTGTTCAGCCTTCCTTCTAAAGTAGAATTTTTCACAAGATTCTGCTACTAATTTACAAAAAAAGATATCTAGCTATGTGCTTTTATTGGCAATTTACAGCCTGAAAGATAATACGTAAACATATATAAACTACTGAAAATACTAACTTTAAGTTAAATAAGTTATATTTGTAATTTAGAGATAAGCCTTGAAATTACTAGGAATTTGGCCAAGCCAGAAGTTCAGCTTTACAACAAGATTACTGTTTTAATGAAATTTTGAAAATATCTGCTATACGGCCTTTATAATATAAAACAAAAACTTGGATTCTACTTGCATTCATTTAAAAGTTCCAGATCTTTGAAATTTAAAAGAAAATATGGCAGTGCTCAAAACAAGCTTTGTGCAATGGGGAAAGTACAGCTTCCATTCATATCCTATCTGATACTACCTCTGAATCAGATGTTTTCTGCTTATAAAAATGGTACTTCTCACAAATATATCTCCTCACTAGTTCAATAGTTCTAAGGAAGAAAAAACCAAAAGCTAACATATTTGTTTAGACTTTCTTTTAGATTTTAATGTATGATAAAGACCTTAAAATTATCATCTTGCATGTTCACTTAATGTTATTATGGGTTATCATATACTTAAAGTCTATCACGATTTTCACGAAACAATTTTCTGCCTGGGATAACAGATTTTTCAAAATAATGTCACTTATTATCCATACTATGCTTTCCATTCCTTAGTGCATACTTCCTTTCTATTGACATCTATTTCTTGATACAGGATAGTAATTTGCAGGACACATTTCTTGAGTAAAATACAGGATTAAAACTAAGGTTTCTTAACTTCCACTTATGAGTATTCTGGATTGCATTAAGCATGTCCTGGTGTGCCTCAGGCACAGCATCTCCAGCCGGGCAAAGGAGGGCATTGTCCTGCTCTGCTCTGCACTGAGGCAGCCTCACCTTGAATACTGTGTGCAGTTTTGGGCACCATAATATAAAAAAGGCATTAAGCTATTAGAGAGCTTCAAATGAGGGCCAGGAGGATGGTGAAGAGTCTGGAGGGGAAGTCGTGTGAGGAGTGGCTGAGGTCACTTGGTCTGTTCAGCCTGGGGAAGAGGAGACTGAGGAGAAACCTCATCACAGTCTGCAATTTCCTTGTGAGGGGAAGAGAAGGGGAAGATTTTTCACTCTCCTGACCAGAGACAGGACCTAAGGGAATGGCCTGAAGTTGTATCAGAGGAGGCTTATATTAGATAGGAGGAAAAAGTTCTTAACACAGTGGTTGAGCACTGCAACAGGCTCCCCAGGGAAGTGGTCACAGCTCCAAGCCTGACAAGAGTTCAGGAAGTGTTTGGACGATGCTCTCAGCACATGGTGTGTCTCTTGGGATGTCCTGCATAGTGCCAGGAGTTGGTTTTGATGATTCTGATGAGTCCCTTCCAACTTAACATATTCTATGATATTGAACAACACTAATGCAATCTCTGGATAAAATTTACAAACCCAGTTAAAAGTGAGGAAAGGAATTGGAACAAAAAAAAAAAAAGTATTAAAATTCTTTTTCTTCTTAGAAAAGAACATCGGCAACACACAATTCTTAATTTTCCTTTTCCATAGCTAGAATAAGCATGTAAAAGTTTAAAAAACATTGAAAAAAATCAGAAATAGGTCAAGATGGAAGCATCATAGTCAAAGATTTTCTTGCTTTGGCATAATGGATTGAAACCTTTAGATGTAATTGCAAATCCTGTTCTGCTTCCTTTCTGCTCTATCTCAAGTTTAAAAAAATTACCAGCAATATGTTTACTACCTCAGAAATCAACTGAAACACTCTCACCAGTCCTGTTTTCATCAGATCTGACCCAAGACTGCATAACATCAAGAGTTCTTATTCTAGATGTGCAAAGTTGGGAATACCTAATGGTTTCAATAAAGTTTTACAGCAGATATCAGAAAGAAAGAACATCTGAAGTTCTTATGATATTAATTCAATGACTAAGTTTGGATTGAATGTCAGATATGAATTTTACCAAATCAGAGCAAGAGTTTATCTCCCTGGCTCATTTCCACATCACAAGCTAACAGTTTTATTATTACTGACTTTCAACATAACTTCTGAAGGAAAATAAGATCATAGGACTACACTGTAGCTTGCCTGTCAATTCTCTGTCCCCTTTTTTCTTTAATTTTTTTTTCTCTCAAATCCAGTGGCAAAGTTCAACTGAATTTGGAAAAAAGGAATAAGCCTTAAAGAGAGTAAAGTCCTGAGAAGTTTTGTGAAAAACAGGACGTAAGGTAACAGTGATTTGCACAAAACAATGCTCATGTTGTGGGGAAGAAAGCAAACAGAACATAAACGTTATATATTCTGTTGTTAGCAGATGGAAGATCACATAAGCATCATCCATACTGGTAACAAGTTAGGAGTGTCTTGCTCTTAATTGCTCACAGTGAATATTTTAATTAATTGCTCACAGAGAATATTTTTAATATCCTCTGAGCCAGGAATAAATGCTTTAAATATTGCAAAAATGCACAAAAGAATGGGAGAGATGAAACAGGATAACAAACAGAGAACCTTCCAAGGTTCTTCCAGGGTTTCATCTACTCCTCCAGTCATGAAATTCTTGTGTTGCAACATGTTGGTGGAGTTCTTATAAAATACCAGAAGTTAGAGGACATTTACTGCTATAGAAGAATAAAATTTAGGTAAAAATTAAGCACAACTTGTAATGGATTTAAGATTTTGTTCTTCTTCGTTCCATAGTCTGAGAAGGCCTACAGAAGGAAAATTTACTATAGCTTGGAAGAGATGAAAAATTGGAAGTCATAACAATGAAGCTGCATAAAGCTGCATAAAGCATTATGTCATACTTACTGTGAGGACAGCAGCAATTTTCTTGGCCACTGCTGGACTGATTTGAAAAGCATGGGCAAATCTCCACCCCTGAAGGTCAAAGATGGCCTTGACTCCATTTCGCTGAGTCTCGATCTCCTTTACAATGAGTTCAGAGGTGATGAGACTTACACGAAACACATCATATGCTGTGAATAAACTGGGATCCCACTGTCCTGAAGAGAAGATAGATTACCCTCCATTAGCATGAGAAAACCCCATACACCTGCACTTTTTCTTCCTACAGCTTCTAACGTGCTTCTCAGGAACAAGAATTAATCAGCAAGAACAAAGTTCCTGAAATAAACTGTTTTGCCAGTGCATAAGTTAATTTGTGTGCCTGCTCTCTCATTCATCTTTGATGCTTTTTTAGTAGATGGCACCACGTAATGTAGCATGTTCTACCTACAGCCATAGACCCAGTACAAGGTACAGTTCAGCAACAATCATGCTATCAGAAGATGCAGATCATCAATCCAATCAATTAATATAATTGTTTTTCAGCACCATAATTCTGGCACAATTCAGTGAATCTCAATTTTTTTTTCCTGAGCCCTGAGCAAAAAATTGCGTGGGATGAGCTTTAACCCTAGATGAAAATTTTAGAGGGCACAACTGTCTAGTAGACCAGATGACAGTAAGACAATTCTTTGAAAGTTGGCAAAAATAAAGCCTCTGTCCAAAACAAGCACAAAGAGATATGGTGTTCATTTAACTATGTACTTTTTGAAAATATCTTTGGGACGTGCATCAAGCATCTTCCAAGTGTTGTTAGCTAGGGCTCTTTGGCTACAAGTAAACAGTGAAAGCCTGGTGAACTGCTCATCCAAGCCTAAACTGAATGCTGACACATGACAAGGTATACACCTTTGTTTGTGTTCTCCCTGCTCTGCGCTGCATCTGCATCAGTACCACAGTCTTAGCCCATGGCTTTGACAATTTACATGAAGTCAAATTATTTTTGGGACACTCAGAGCCAAAATAAACACATAATCTTACAAGTTTTAACCTTCAAGATTCTTTTGATGCAACAAGAATTCCACTAAAAAGAAAACTAAGTTTTTCATAAGGAATTGTACAGCTTTAGCCATACCAATATATAAGCAAAATGATTCAACCATTATAGCTCAGTAAATTCACCTTTATATTAATGTAAATGCATTTCTAGCAAGGAACATAATATATTACCTTTCTAGTTAAGATAGTCTAACATTATCTAGTTTTATCAACCCCTGCAGTTATATCCATAAAATATTTTTGGTTTGCTGCTGAAATAGTGATAATTAAAAAATAAACAAACCACAAAATAAAACAAAGCAAACAAACAAAGCCCAAAAACTTCAGTGTCAGAATCAGGTGTGAAACTGCTCCAAGCAATTTTGCCACTCACCAATTCTGTATATTAGAACTTTGCTTCCATGAGGGTCTCTTGACCTTAGGACTCCGTGATAGCCAGCTTGCAAAAGACCAAGAACAGAAGATGGCTGTAAATCTGCACTTATTTCTGGGCATTCAATTCTCCACTTCTGATAATTCTTCAATAACTGGAAAAAAAAATTATGTGGATGTCAAGTAAGCATCAGCTATTATAGGAAGTCCACAGTTAAAAATATGTTTTCCAAATACGGTTACAGTCAGGTTTAATCCAATAAATTAGCTATAATTTAATTGTATATTTTAATCAAATCACTCCTAGAAACAGAAGGTTGCTATACTGGATCAAATAAGTGAGTAAATTGCCATGATGAATTTAGAACCCAGTCAAATAATTAACGGACTGCAGCTGTCATTTTGTGTCAGAAAAGAAAACTGAATGTACAACAAGGCTGTTTCTATGTAAAATAAAATAAAAAATAAGTTTCTATGTAAAATGTATTTAAACCGCAATTTTTTCTGCTCAGGTTACCTTCAGGATTGTTCACTTCGCTGCTGCATCCGATTCATTCAGGATTTTTTTAAATTTAGACGTGTAAAATTTTATGGAGGATCATTTTCCTTCACTCACTCACTCCCTTCCTCCCTATTTTTTACACAGTCATCAGTAATTCCAGTTTACTATTTGAAATAGGTATGTTCACCAGCATAATCAAAAACATTTTTGAGGTCCCGTCTACCGCTCTGAAATGAGAGAATACAACACAGCAGTGGGTCCATTACTCAATGACAATTTCCCTCCCACAGAGCAGAAATAATGAGAACCTGTTTGGCTAGAGCAGAGATCCCGTCTGCTGTCAGGGACTTGGTCACCCCGGTTCCCAAGGCTGGGAGGCAGCACCATAACCAGTATTTCTAAGGCACAGGAGGAGCTGTGTGTTGAAAGGCCACGGACTAATGCTAAGGAAGAGGCAATCAAAGGTGTTCCTTTGTGAGGTAACATCTGTGTTGAGGAATTACAGGCAGCACTGAGAGGTCATCTTAGAGACGGATCGTGAAAAATTAAGTTGGTGATGCAGTGGTTCTAACTTCCAAGTCTAATTACTGTTTCTCCTTTAATATTAACTAAGTAGTTGTGGGGAAAATGAACTATGCCCCGCAACTAAAATTTATTTAAGACATTGTGCATAAGTTAGGAAGCTATGTAAGGCTGTCTTCTAAAACGCTTCCTCTCTGCTCATCAAATAAAGATTGCCTCTGCTGTATCACCTCTGCTAAGTTCTCCATTGCTAAGTTTGGAAAGTAGAGAGACAGCTATTACAAGGAATTCTCACTTTGTTTTAATCTCCTCAATGGCTATGACTTAGAGGTCTAACCCAAGACCTTCAAAGTAGCTAAGAGAATCAGAATTTTTCAGTACTTTGTTTCACAAACCAAAATGTAGCTTTAAATCTTAAAGGTGGCATGCACAGCCTAGCTTTTAAAATTCTTTCTATATTTCACCAAACAGGGAAACCCAATCAGATCCTCAGCACAGTTATACAAATTGTGTTCACAGCACTGAAAGCATCACCCAAAAGTCTTTTATTTCCTATAATTTGTATTAGCAGAAATTTTTTTTCCTTTATCAATTACTCCATATTTCTCAACAAAAATAGTGAAGTTAAAAGAGCTGTCAGGTCCAACTAATAGAATATAACCTTAAAAAATTACAAATTTCTTGTATCTATGGAAATATAATTTTCTTCAGCCTTTTCATTGGAAGAATGATCAGAAGGAAGTTCAGTAAAATTGAATTCATCCCTACAGACTCTTAGAGGGAGACCTGAAACTCACCATCATGTAGCTCACAGCATGTTCACGTCAGATAATTAGTCTTATCTCTTACCCTTGCCTCTACTTTCAAGCTTCTTGTATAATTTTACATAAAACATACTTTTTCTTCAACTTAATGCTTTTCTGCTCAGATCAAGATCTTGAATGATTTCTAAGGTCTCTCGAATTGCCATGAGGAAGCTATTTATAAAACATTGTTTATCAGCAAAATTTGCATAAAAATACATGGTACATTGATCAGAAATTAGCTGTATTTTTATGGAAATAGAGCCTATGAATATGCATTTAGATGAAAAAAAATTATACCATAATTATACCATGCTAGAAACCCACTTGATTTGGTAGTGAAAAAAAACCAGATAAAAGCCTCATCCTAAACCATCACCATAGAAAGAAATATTTAACCAATTGGAGAATTTTATTAGAAGTCTCTTGACTGCATTCGATTAGTTTTAGCCTAGGTTAAATGTAAAACTAACAAACAAATAAGGCGAGGGCAAGAGGGAGGAAGTAGGGAAAGTAAGTTAATTTGTGGAACAGAAGTTCACTGTAATTGCAAAGACAGGCCTGCTGAGGTACTCTGGTTATCTCACTCTGTCACTACTTGACTGTCGACAAAGGGCACTGTTTGAGCAATCCCAACTGCTTTGTGCCAGACAGCAATGCCAACATGTTTTTTCCTTGGCCTTTCCAAAACAGACTCTGAAATAGCAGCAAAATACAAAACCACCCCGAAAACAATTATGCAAACATCTGTAGCTTTTGTCATTTGTCACTTTTCATCTAAAATCTGTGGTACCACAATGTTATGAACACATATATTTCAAACACTTCTTTGAAGAACTCCCTGCCAAAACTGAGATGAGAATAAAAATGACACATTAATTCAATACCATAAATAACCCTGTCTAGTCAATATAGTTAGTTTCTCATTTTCATGATGTTTACATTATCCAAGTTGGAAACGAGGATTTAAGTTCTTGGACTTTGGAAGAAAGAGAGCGGTGTTTTCACCTTGTGGGGTACTCAAGATCCTTACAGAAGGCATAGTTGAACTACCAGCACACCCATTAAGGAGTAACTATATGGTTGGAATACTTCTGACACTTTCCATGACACAAGTAAGTGGTGCACCTTTCAGACAGGTAACTTGGCTAAGCCTAAAACATACTTCCCTCGGCAAGAAAATCACAAAGTGCTGAAGAGTTCTCAAGTTTTGAAAACTTAATCTAATTACCTAAAATGATTTAGATCTGAAGTAAAGGTCAGCATTAGAGAATCTTCCACAGAATTTACAGCTAGCTTTGGTAGATATTCTGTACATTTTTATTTATGTAAGCAACCCCTTTCTTATAGCTGGACATAGTCAAGTCTCACATGACCACTTAAAAGAGGAATCCTTAAACATGTAAAGGAATTCCAATACTAGCACTGGTTTAGAGGTTTTCTAGTTTCACACTGTTTAAGCACAGGAATTAATGTGAAATTTTTTTCAAGTATGATTTTTTTCCAGCAGGGAAAAACATAAATGTTGCATATAACAATCAGTTTGGATATAGATGAAACAACCTAATCTCAGGAAACACAGACGCGTTTGTTACCCAGTATAAAAAATGGCTTACGCACTTAACGACACAAGAAAAACAGCTCAATTTATAATTATCTGTGTTTACAAACAGAATAACCTACTTAGCATCTGCTCAGCATCTGAAAATAGATGCAAGATAACTTGATAAAGGGGGGGAAAGCTGGATGAAAAACTCCAGTGTCTGGAATTCAGCATTAATTAAGAGTTTTTTTTCCCCTGATGTCTGTTAGGGATGGTTCCAGATTTCTGAACATTAGAGATTACAAAGTTACCAATTAAACCAAGATTCATGTCCTACAAACCAAAATGAACTTAGTACTTTACTTAGAAGCAAAATAACTAGAAAACATTGTGCTTGTTACAGAAACTAATGCATCTGTATATGTAAATTAATTACATTTTTCTTGATTAATACCTATTTATTTATATTAACATGGATGATAGGCAGAATTAGGCCTCTGTTGTGTCAGAAGTTGTACAAATGCACACAATGCTTGGGAAAAAATTGTTTTCTACTTGCATTCTTTGCAGGAGAAACCACAACTCAAATTTCAGAATATAAACCTTTGTGCATACGTATTTTATACTTCTTTTTATACATGCATGTACAAATGTACCCAGAATTTAAGTATACACAGACCAAGAACTTAAAATATTTTATAGAGACACAAAACTTCCCTAACTCCTCATGCGTTACCCCCTTGTCACTGGAAAAAAGGCTGGCACGTGCTGGCTTGCACAAAGGGAAGCCTGGATGACTGATTTGTGTTTCCTCAAGAGTCAGCTCAGAGAGCTAATAAGGGCTCTTCCATCCTTTTCAAGGAAGAAAAGCAGCCAAGTAGCTGATTTCAACTTAGCATTTATGCTTGAATAATATGAAGATCCTCAGAGACAATATCTGAGACTCAGCAGTGTGTTTGACACTGTAAAAAACAACACTTCTTGTACAGCATGGTCATCCTAAGTGATTTACTTGCAGCAGAACACACTAGGACATCCTCATTCCTCCGTAAGCCGAATGCAAAACCAAAGTCTGGCTACATGCCTTGGTATCAACCAGAACTCCTAAAAGAATCCTAGATATTTAGAGTTTTCAAAGCCACAAAAGTGATGCTTACAATAGTATGTTACGAAAACCCTTTGCACAGAGTTTCAATGCTAAACATTTTTCTTCTGTTCCCCAATGTATAATCTATTTCAGGTACAAAAAGACAGCATTCCAAAGGCACTGAGAGACAGTCCCATACAAGAGTTATAGGATGCAATGCATAATAAAACAGGAAGAAACATTTATGTCCAGAAGGAGATGATAGTTCTCCAGATTTCACATATCACTAGTGAATCCAATTGACAGTGGTTTTGGTGATAACAGCGAAGTCAAACATACACACATAGCTGGTACATTCAAAAAGGCGAATGATCTCTGTGGTGACCAGGACAAAACATGAGGGAATGGCCTGAAGTTGTGTCAGCAGGAATTTAGACTGGGTATTAGAAAAAGGTTCTTTATTCAGAGGGTGGTTGAGCACTGGAACAGGCTCCCCAGGGAAGTGGTCACAGCACCAAGCCTGACAGAGCTCAAGAGGCATTTGGACAGTGCTCTCAGGCACACAGTGTGACTCTTAGGGTGTCTGTGCAGGGCCAGGAGCTGGACTTCAATGATCCCTGTGGGTCTCTATCAACTCAGTATATTCTGTGATTCTGTGAGAATAGTCTGTTACTGAGCTTAACTGAATAAGCACCGTCTTCAGGAAATCAATATAGTTTTATCTCTTCTTCGAGTCCTTCAATTCCAGATACCTGTTTCAGTGCTGGATTTTCTTCTAGCATGAGAGATATCAATATATCATTTGTTAAAAGCAGGTCTGGAATTGCCATTGGAAAAATGGAAAAAAATGATGTTATGAGTCACCATAAAAGATTTAGAAATAGCATGTCGATACAATCTACCTGATTATTCTTTTCTGAAGCATTTCCAAATGTTCACAACTGACATCAGATAAATCTGTGTCAATTATTAACCAGAAATGCATCAATAAAAAGGTCTGGTCAGTTGCCAGACTCTTGATTCATAGTTAAGGCTAAGTATAAGCCCATACTGAGATGCTGGACAACCTTTGCTTATATGCATTGACAGGTGCATGAACTTTGATTATCCCTTAGCTGCTCTACAAATACCATGCAGTAGTACAAAGAAGCCCAGTGGGCAAAGAGAGTCTTATTGGCCTGAACTCCAGACCAAGAGGCAACATAAAACCAGGACAAAAGGGAAGAGCCACTCTCTGGACTGATGGCAGGAGGGCTCTGTCTAGGATGAAGTACTAATATAACTTCTGCATGAATTCACACTTGGGTTAGATGAATATACAACTTATCACCACGAGAGATTTTTGCACAATATTTCTCTTTGGCCTTGATATACCAATTGCAACAAACATATTCCTGGGGGAGGGGGGGAGGGGAAGGTGCTTCTGTTATTCTTCCCATACTGTAAGAGAAGTATTCTAGAAAGTGGTGTCAGCTGGTATGTAGAAGATTAAGTGCAAGTGGCTACAGCACTTGGAGAACTGAAATTCTAGGCAGAAACATTAAACACAGGTTGGTTTTGAACATCAGAATCTCTTAATTCAAAGAAAGGCTTGAAATTCCAAACTTTAGCAGCCTGTGGAAACCCAGAAAATCTAAAGAGGTTTTAAAAAGACAAATTTTGCAAAGCAGGTCCCCAGCATAGAGGGCTGAATCTCAAGAGAAGCATAGGAAATTTGCTACTTCATAGAGTCCCATCTCTAAACCTAGTCTAGACTCCACAATCCCAAAGATTAGTCCTACCTACCTAACACACCTCACAATCCCATCAAAGTGCAAAAACATGTGGGCCAAATTCAGAAGTCCGACCATCCTGTCTACAGGAGTACCAGAAACAACTAATTGCAATGAAATTAGGACTGGATATTCAGGAGTCCATATGTCCTCATTAAGCCCTGCATTTTGGAACCAAGGAACACAGGAAAATAAAATGGCTTTTGTTGGGGAAGAAAAAAAAAGACATGGTCCTACAAGTCCTGTTAGTGCACAGCTTTGATATAAACAATCTCACGAACTTCAAGTAAAAGTAAGATACATAAACCCCAAAGGAATCTGACTTGACTCCTTGGTTCTTCTGCTGAGGAGGAAAGGTTTGAAGCTACCATGCAAATCTCATGAATCAAATTGAAAGAACAAAAATACAATTTTTAAAGCTATTTATGACTAAGGGCCTAATTAAATTTTTCAATTTCCTTTTTTAGGTACCTTGATGCTACAATACATCCGTATGCAAAAAATCTTTTCTTACGGTGAGTAAACTTGGAAAATCTACAGTCCAGAGAAGTCAGAAACTAATGGTGAAGTCTGTTGGGCAACGCTGTGTAAGCAACATAAAATTCCATGGAAACACAGCTTTCAGTTGGCACATGTGAATCAGTGCTTTTGCCCTGGGAGGATTTCGAAATACTTTCTGTTCCAAAGGTTTAATGGCTGTCAATCTTTCATTTAAAAAAAATAAATAAATTAACTGATAACAATCTGTGCCTTTGGATATTAAAAATATGTGTGCTCTGTGGCAAAAAGACACACAAAGAGCTGGGAAAGTACCACGACTTACCAAAGCCTGCAAGGAGTGCTGTAAATTACTAAACTCCAAGCAAAAAGTAGTTTTTACTCATAGTTCTAGAGTAATTATAAATCTGTAGTGAAACTAGCATGGCTACTAGTAACCAGAGCCTGATAATCACGACAAGGGTGTCGTTTGACGGATAGCGTTTCCTAATCGGAGCTGTGACCTTACCACACTTACTGTACAGGCGAGTGACTGTACCGCGCTTACCACATCGATACCGCACTGAGCCCGCCGCCACACCGCGCACTGATTCCGCGCCGCGCCGCAGACACGCGTGACCAGCAATTCCAGTTACACCCTGGAACTTCCCGCTCGGCCTCGCCCGACCAGGCAGCGCCGGGCACGGACCCACCCCAAGCCGGCCCCCGAGCCCGGCTCTCCCCGTCCTGGGCCGGGGCTGCCCACGGCCGCCGCGGGGGCTCCACGGGCACCGGGACCTGCCGCCGCCGCTGCCGCTCACCCTCCAGGCCAGGTCCAGGTGGAAGTCTCGGGCGCGCAGGAACCGCACCAGGAAGGCGTCGGAGAGGGGCTGCGGCCAGCGCTGGCCGGGCTCTGCCTCCGCCCGCCGCCGCAGCTCGGACACGGCGCCGCGCACCCGCGGAGCGTGGTCGGGCAGGTCATTGAGCTGCCCCGCGCCCGGCGGAGCCTGCGACATCCCCGCGGCACGGCCGAGCTCAGCCCCGCCGCCTGCCCCGGCCCATTGAGGGAGAGCCCGGCGCGGCGGGGCCCGGCCGGGCTGCCCCCGCCCCCGCGGGGCTTAACCCCTGAGCGCCCTCCCGGGCCCCGGGCGAGGGAGCCGGCAGGTGTGCCGCGTCCTCGGCCCCGCCTCTCTTGGGCTTGTTTTCCCACTTTTATGGACTTGACCGCTTTTTAGATTTTTACGCTTTAAGCCCATCTCCTGTTTTTCGCTTCCAGCCCCAAAAGTGAGCTGTACCTGCTCCCTCAGGAGGGCGAGGGGCGGCCTCACCGGCAGGGAGACCCCCGCCGCTGGTACCCGCGGTGCCCACCGCCGGAGGGTCATCCCGGACCCCTGGGACGTGCTAAGGGTGGTGGCCTCCCCTTTTGGCGAAAATCTTTAGACACTAAATCGCAAAACTCTTCAACTTCATTGCAGCTGGGAAATGAAGTGCAAAGTGAGGATCACTGCTGGTGCAAGACTGCCTTGGAGCACCTCATCCTTAACGTGGATATGCAGTAACGAAAATATATTCACTCTGCCAGGAGAAAGGGTGGTGAAATTGAATTCAACCTTAGTCCAACTTTGCTGTCCAGCAGCAGTTTCAATTATGAAAGGTTCATTGCTGTTATTAGTATTTTTCTGTTACTAGTATCTTTCTTTTCCTTGTATTAGGTTTCCTTTGAGATCTCTCTGGCCTACTTAGGCTAAAAGCCTTATTTCATTTAACGTGCAATTAATAAGGCATGCTTAGGCCTAGTAAAAGTTTTACAAAACTTTGTTCCACATTACTTTCCCCTTTTCTAGCTTTCTACAGTTAATTTTTACTTTTTGATCAATATTTTGGTCATATCTAACCATGTCTTGGACTCTTATACACTACTGAAATGTCTACAGGTATCCCTCTCAGCTTTCCAAGTGTGAAAAAATAGCTGCCCAGTTAAAAGCAGGTAGATAAAGAGTGGGAGGAGGGGTTTTTTGCAAAAAAAAAAAAAAAAAGGCAGAAACTCATAGAGAATACAAGTTCGCAGGGAGAAAGTATTGAAGGAAAGGATAAAAATAGGGAAACGGGTGTGCAGTCAAGAGTATTTAGATGTGGAGATCTGGGCAAGGAGGTGTGAGGAAGTGTCACTTACCCTGGATCAAGAAGAAAAAGCAAGCTGGAAATACAGCAAGAAACAGAGAGAACAGAATATGGAGGGGACACTAACAACAGGTTTTTAAAATCACTCCTTTTGTTTCTGGACAGAGCTTCCATGGGAAAGATTTGCATGCAAATATGTAACCCAACCATGGGTGGTAGGACAAACAAAGCAGTATCACAGAAAGTTCATATAGTGATTTTAAACATTGCTTCATCATTTTTGAGCACTTACTTTGGCCATCTCAGAATTCTCCCAAATTAGTGCTACATCTGTGGAAACAAAAAGGGCAAGAAAATACAGATACTTTTCATTTGACTGAGCAACTCATAGCTTCTAACTAGCTTTTCTACAAAATTAATATTGTGATTTTGGCTTCATATTTAAACAAAGTTAGTTATACAAGCAGTTTCAGTGTTTTCTCTCAGGACTAAGTTACAAAAATATCTGTAAATTTGAGGTTTTTGTTAAAAATTCTGCAAATGAGGCTGTATTTGTAAGACTAATGAGAGCTTCTCTCTCTGACAATGAAGATCGGCTTCCTTCAGAGGTGCCAGCATGTTGTATACTTGACCCTTCACCAGAGCAATTAAGACCTGTTGCAACATGAAGCTTATAAGTAAAGTTTTTATTTTGTTTAATTACATCTGGTGGAAAAGAGCTCAAGTGTCTAAAAGCTCTATCTAAATACGTTATGCCTGTTTGTAAACTTTGCCTTGTTTGTGTCCTTGGACCAGGATGATTACGCTTATAAAAAAGAGACTTGAAAATGCGCCAGCAGCTCTTTGATGTTTCCTTTTGGCATATTCCTGTGACTAACAGACTTTTAACAGATAGCTGGAATTTGCAGTCCTTCAAGAGAATATTTACATCTGAGTAAAACCCAGATAATACTTTAACAGGTCTGTGACAAGGGCTCAAGAGGTGTGGAGGCAACCATCTTAGATTGACTGTAACATACACATGCACTTATACTTTTCTTTTACAAGATCCCATAAAAACGGTAAAAGGTTTTTGAGTTTCAGCCCTACAGTAGTAGTTGTATATTTTTTCTGTGAATGATATAGATAAATAGAATTTAATTGTCTTTCATGCACATGCACTTAAGTTAACATTAATATACAAGTTTCATTAGGATAAAGATTAAGAGTTTAACTTGCATAAATGCTGAACACTTAATTCCAGACACTGATGATTGCAGGAGGTTAGCATCTCTACAAATTAAGTTCTAGTTAACTTGCTTAAACTTGTGCAGAGAGCATGGAACATGATGGAATGTTTAATTTTCAGGTCTTTTATTTTTTTTTCTAAGAATTCACATATTTAAAACATGTAAATGCAGACTTATGAGTCGGAAAATCAAGATAAATATTGGGACAGTTGATTGACAGTTGTACCAAACAGCTTGCTCTTTTCTCTTGCCTATCTAGTCAAAGAAGTGCACACCAGCAAAGTAACCCTACACTCCCAATAGAATACAAGTATTAATTCTTCAAGATTATCACATATTCCAGGGTGAACAGGCATTTGGTACAAATTACAATAACATTTATTAACAAGAGAGACATGACATTCCATGCACATGAAAAAAAAAAATACTGCCTATTGCTCTGGCATTTATTATGTACAGGTAAAATAATCCAAAATCCCTCCAAACCAATAGTTCAGTACAAGCAAACCCCTGTACAAATGCAAACTTCCAGTTAAATCCAGAGCAGACAGTCATGTCAGTAGTACTCCAAGCTTGTCATAGGAATCTGTTCATGTAAAGTACTTTGGAACTGGAATATTATTGTTAAAGAAATCTTTCAAGCTAAGCAAAATTGAATTGAGGGCTCATGACTCTATCTGAAGGGTGACCATTATGTACAGCAGAAAGGAGTGTAAATCATTGTCACCTTTCTCTGAATCCATTCTGTAAGAATACTCCAGCATAATAGTGCTGAAGATGTCAACCTTTCACTGAAACCCTAAAATGTAGCAGGTCTAGTTGCAGTGTACACTTTCTGATTTTCTGTCTTAATTTCTCCATGACCCATCCTCCTATTGTCTGTCTACTCACTAGTGCTGATAGCATTGTTTGAAACTATGTCAAACCTTTTTCTATTGAACTGGACCGAAAGCTTATAACATACTGTGTAGCGAGGTTGGTTGGTGACTCAGTGACTTAGTAACAGCCTTTGAAAGTCTTACTCTGTAATATAATTCAGCAGACAGTTGATGGTAGGTACATGGCAGAAAACTTGTCTTTCATCTTACACTACAATAGAATATTTGCAAAACCATCTTGGAGTAAAAATAATTTTTAAAAAATGTGTAATATCAGCACAGCCCAAGCTCTTACTTAAATTAAACCTACTTTGCTCCATAAGACACTGCAATCCTCAGTGAGTGTTGAGATAATGAACAGCATTCAAGGCCAGGAGCTGGCAGGGCCACTCAAGGACTCACTGACTTATGAAGACTGATGTCTTGCTGTAGCAAGAGTACGAATCATCTGCATCAAACTGCTTGCAGAAGTGATGCTTATTCACTGCCAGGTTTATGGACATACCCTCAAAGTCTGAGCATGTTCGGAAAGCAATAAGGACTCAGTAGACCCAGCTCTGTCACATGGCTGTGAGAATATGCATCACACTGTATATAAGGGCAGCAAAGGCTTGTGTAGGTTCCTTAACTCTCGTCTCTTCCTCCTACTCTGCTATCATAATTTTCCTTTCGCATACTGAATTAAAAACGGGTCTATGCTACCTCCAGCTTCAATTGTCTTAACATAGAAAAAACTTTAAGATGAGTCATTGACAACTTAATTTCATTTAACACCAGCTTCTCTGTTTCCAGCTGAAGGCCAATCATTTCCACTGAATTTCCTACTGTACTTCTATTAGCATGTAAAAGCACTGTCCACTGCCTTGATGGCATAAAGCTTCACAGGCTTGGGCATCAATATTTTATTTACAAAGAGCCCAAGTGTGAGAAGTCATGTTAGAACCCTAGCCTGCAGATAGATTTCCATTCTTCCTGAAATGGTACCCATCCTCTTTGCTGATCACCAGGAATCATGATGAGGTACACCTGGGGGATTAGAAATACTATCCAGTGTGAAATAAAATTGGATTATAATGCATTTGTGGCTGGTGGCATGTCATAGAGTCAGTCTAGACTGGAAAACTTTCTGCGGGGTAGGAACCAATGTCAGCTCTTCAGTATGGCTGCTGTCACTGGGACATGTCAAAATTTTTTGCCCTTTGCAAGACAGCAAAGTTGTGGAGGTCCAGAGAACAACTACTTTTAAATAAAGTCAGTTGATGTAATTTCAGAGGAAATGTGTGGTTTTCAAGAGCGTTTTTCCAGAAGCTGTGTTGAGAAGCAACTGTCCGTTGTTGGCTATTGCAAGTTAGCAAGTGACAGGTTTTAGACGATTAAATCAATGTGGCCTAGTTTCCAGTGGACCAATGTTTCAAGTTCCTTCAGCATCCTCGGCAGATGGTGGAGGCCTGCTCCCTTCTTTGTGTGGCTTGCTCTTGGAGCTGAGGTAAGATCCTCTGCCTGACAGGGACAGTGGTGCTGTGCTGGCTGTGACCAACACATGGGCTGACCCGTGAGCCTCTGTGGATAGGAGAGAGGTGAGGGCAGTGGAACTCATGCTGCAGATTGCCTTCTCCAAGCATTATATTTTGTAAAGACTTAATACCTTTGGGCCCTCGCCTTTCTGTCTGTACTCAACATTAGCTCTTGGGTTTAAAAGTTATGTGAGAGAGAGAAAGACAGGTCAAGGACTGACTGACAGACAGAGAGAAGGCCAGGCAATGTGATCCCATTTATTTCCTTGAGAATAAATTAAATCATACACACAACTGTAGCTTGTATATTGGAGGGTGGGATTTTCCAAATCTCCTAGACCCAGAGTGGTAACTTTATTTATGCACCTCATCTTAACTCAGATTAAAGGAGAATTAGGAACCTAAGTAACAGTTAAAGTCTAACCTAAATGACTTTAATAGGATTTGCTGTATCAATTGATTAGCCTTAACCCCACTTGCTGTATTTAAAGTGGTAGACGATAGGAGTTTTGGCACTGATTTTGAAGAGTCTACCATTTTATAAAGCTTATATAAAAGCAATGATGATGCCTGAAAACCTTGAAAAGTGTACAGTCACAACATTAGGTGTCCTAATTCACACCCTGGTAAAAATGTCACTGGGGAAACAAAGATTTCCATTGCTGTCCATTCCAAGATGTCCAGTTCTGACAAACAGTCAACACTGAAGCAATGTTGGTACAAGCTTTCGTAGTGATAAAAATAAATAAAATAAATATTGGACAATAGATCCCTCATTTTCTATAGCCAGTTAAAACATACAGTGTGTCAGAGAAGGCCACCAGTGAAATGTTGCAAAGGCACAATCAAGGCAGGCCTTCATTTGGTTTGCATTACTTTTACGTGCAGGGTGTGCAGCAAAGAGCCATATGTCGTGGTAGATAAGGCGCACTGACACTGTCAGGACCTGAGAGCAAATTCTGGCTGATAACTGTTTGCAGCAAGGATTGCAGATGAAACTAAGCAGAGTGACAAGAGGTAGAGATGTAATACCTTTGTCTGCTGGGCATTATAAAACTAAGACTGGTATGGCTCACTATCAAAATTAATTTCTCCTAGTCAAATGGAAAGCAGATTTCATCAGTGGGATCAATATTTCACTCTCAGGATTTTTTTTTTTACAGTAAAGTTGCTTTTTAAGAGAAAGACTAATTAGCTTTAAAATGCTATTTCTTTAAACTGTGAACAAGGATTTTTCTGTGTGTTTTTCGAGTAACAAGTTATTTATAATGAATGTAAATAAATCTGTCCAGAGGACAACCATCCATTTGCTGTATTCCAAGATTACAAAATTTGCTTGCATTTTGTACTGTAGACCCCAAAACTTATGAGAGCATTCTGTGTCAAAATATTTGTATTTGAACTTAAAATGTCAGATGGATATTTAAATACTATACTTGCAGTGACTAGACTGTCAACATTGGATATTTCAGAACAAAAAATCAATCCAAATTGGCAGATCTCTGTACATGCAGATTCGTAATTCTCTGTGAAAGCTTTGAGTTTAAATGAGGAATATCTTCTTCAAAGAAATTATTCTGAGTACTTTTATTGCAAAACCTAGATGAACAGCTTGATTTTCAGAAGTGCTTGAACTTGCACAAAGTATCAAAGGAAGATGTCAGGCTTCTCAAAATTATGTCTATTGAGAAGCTTATCTCTAGGAACTTATAAAGAAGTTGGGCAGAGTCTAAGCAGTGCAAATAGTTTGGCCCATGTAAATTCTAAGCATTAGGGTATTATTTGCCCATCTCCCTGACAGTAAAACCAAAGCTAATAAATAACCACATTGCATCATAATTTCTTGCTACCTTCAGGGATATCCTGTTTACTTAGACGCTTGACTGCCAAATGAAACAATATTCGAGTCCTTCAGTAAGATATAAGCTTCAATCCAGGTGGGCAATCACTGGATATTAACCGACTCAGATGAATTAACAAATTAATTAGGTATTTTTATTCTTGATTTTCTTTACTTTCTTCTGTAAATTTAACTAGAAAAGAATGTTTTCTATATTGCTGATTATAATCATATTCATAATCTCAATGCAGCACCATTGAAGGAAGCATGCATGAGCCATTTCTATCTTCTGTCAATGTTCTCCTTTCTTTTAGCCCACGAAGGTAGCCAGAGGATAGACCTGTCCCTAGGCAATGAAATAAGTCTTCCCTGTCATGTCCTTTCAGCTGTCAAGGCAGAGGAACCTGGTATCATATCAGTGAAATTCAATAAAAGGCATGAGCATGGAAGGACTTAAAAGGTAGTTCCATGATGTTGTTAACTTGACCTGTGATTCCAAAAAAAAAGCATGCAAAAAGATGAATAATATCCATTGATGGTACTACTACTATGGTTGATGTTGCTCTGTTCTCTTAGGTTCTGTGCAGATGCAGAATGAGTTTGTCTCTGGCCTCAGGCAGCCTGTATCTACATATAAGACAGAAAAAGAATTAGACAGAGGACAAGAAAACAGTGGAACCATACTGGTCAAAATAAGAAGCCTAAATTATTACATGCCTGCAGCCTAGTTCTAGAGAAGCCTAGAATGGCCTAGACAAGAGCTTCAAGGAGGGGCTGAAAGCAGCGGAGTCCTTTTGAAGAGCTTTTCCCAACAGTGAGGCAGAATCTGGCCTGCACCTATTTCTAGCTCACTGCTAAAGAAAAGCTGATGCTGTAGGTTAAATGGCCACAGTAAAAAGTGCTTTGACTTGAGAATAAGCATCTTAGGTTTGATGTGGCAGATAAATTGGAGTATATACACAGAAACACACAGAGAGCTAACACTTTCAGATGTGCACAGTATACCAGCCATGTGGGTGAGTGTGAGCAGGGCAAGACTGAATTTGACAAAACCAAAACAAGTTCTCAACAAATGAGACAACCATAACATGAATGAGAAATTCAATTTATGAGCAGGGACACATTATACAGAGTGAATTATTAAAAAAAAAAAAAAAAAGAAGTATGATCTAGCAATGAAGACACGGAAGAGCTGGATGTTCAGGTATAGCCAAAATGACCGGCAGAGAAATGACATCTGCCACAGCAGCAAGGAAGAGGCAGAGAAGGGTTATGCTGTGAGGGTGAGGCAGTTGGCTAATCATCCATCAGAGGAAGCCTGGAAGCCATACAAATATATTAGTTGCCAGATAAATGTTTTGGAAGTGAGAAGGGGATGCGATAACCCTAAAAAAGCATGACCAATTGCATAGAAATAAATGGTATTTGATATATATCTGATGGCAGTACAAGCACAAAACAGATCACATACTGTAGTCTATCTCAGAACTGTTATTAGTCATCTCTGTCCTGTAGCAAAGCAGTAAGATATCTCATCTTTGATTTCTAACAGTTATTTCCATCTCATATTAACCTATTTTTAAACTGAGTGGGTACAAAGTTTTGCTTCCAAACAAAAGTAATATGGTCTTATTGCATATATCTGGCATGGCCTGTTACTAACCTCCTTTTATCTGGTGAAACAGTCATTCACTCCAGCTTTTTGTTTGCTTGTTTGTTTGTTTTTCTTACATATTTAATGTTTAATTCATCGCAAACACCTTGATTATTCATCCTCTTTAATCATCTTCATTCTGTGAGAGAGCCTGGTGAAAAAGTAGAGAAACTGTGCTTTTAGGACATCTTTACCTGCTATTTCTCTAGCTTTTAAAAGCTAAGCAAAGCACTTTTTTTCCCCTTTGCAAAGGCTGTGTGGCCTGGTTTTCGATCAAGTCATATTTCTACAGCTCTGTCTTCAGATTGACTTTGTTGTAAACTTAGCATTTTCTGTCTTACAAATCACCCCAGAAAATGTTTCTAAAGCATCAACACCACTCAGTTATGTAGATTTACACCGAAAATGAATGTGACCTGACTAACAGCAGTTTTAGAACATGGTAGGGGGGGAAAAACCCTGCTTACTTAACCTGAACAAATTTCCAGTGTGCATTGGAAAATTTACAAACTAACTGAAGGAAACATCATTTTTCCTACCTTAGCATTAAATACCAAAACATCCATATAGTCTTATTTTGATCCTGAAACTTAGTTAGTTTCTTTTAGTTCTTTTTATAAGAAATGATGACTAAATCACTTGTTAAAAAGGTGAAAATTTAGATAACATTATGTCAATTAAACAGAAATTAACTTTCTCCTGTTCCTAGCTGACATTTTACCAAAGTGATCTATTTTGATTCAGCTCTTGAACCTGAATTTCCCTTCAAATAACATTACAGGTCATAACAATAAGTGCAGTGTTAAAGCACAGACATCAGAGTCTGCTCCTTCATCTTGATTTGAAGAGAGTCTATCCTGAGACTGGCACAGGGAGCAGCTCCCTCCCTGCTTTGAGGACTCAGAGAGCTAAGGGCTTCTTTCTTGGCTCTCTGCTGAGACGACAAACTACTGTTCTGGCCCGGGCTATGCAGCAGACTTGTGGCCATGAACAAAGATTTTATCAGCTCCCTCAGAAGAAAATGAAACAGAAGTGGTAAAATAAGAACGAAGTTGTTAAAACTCACCATGAACTTAGTGAATAAATAAGCTAAGCAAAGAATAAAATATACAACCTGATCTACCCAAATGTGACTTCTGGTTTAAGAGAAAGACTTTGATTTTTGGCAGTTTGGCAAATTGAGAAAATAAGGCACTCAGGTACAAAACCAAAACTGGTGTTAAACTGTAGCAGCAACAACAAACTGAAGAAAGAAAATAGTGTCTTTATAAAACTTGTATATCCATTTCAGATCTACAATAACAAAGAAAATGAGGAGGAGGAAGCTTTTGAACAATCAACTATATATTAATTAAGGGCTGCACTAACATTTTCTAATTTGCATATTTCAGATTATGGATACCATCATTATTCCAAGATGCAATGCAGATAATTAAGCCTATTTGTTCATATCCTGAAAATTACTGTAAATCACTGTAAATTATCTTTCCACAAAATGCTGAGTTTCTGATTAATTTCTTCTCTGTAGCTTTCCAGTGACCCAAATCCTTAATTTACTTTAAGATCAATATCCTTAGGCTGTTTCTTCATATTTTTAAACATGAAACATACTTGATATGATGTGGACATATAAAGGTGAAAGGTTAGCTTCTCATGTACATCATCCTAGTTTGTACACCTTACTCTGCTTCCCACCCTTGTAAAAAGGGCCTTTGTGCTTTGGCCATGAGCAAATCAGATTTCTACACCTAAAGGATGGATGAAATCTCACTGCAGTGCACTTAGCAGTAATTTGGTCTGAATTCTCCAGGTTCACATGTGCACCCTTTAGAGGCCTTAAAAACAGCCTCTCCAAAATCTCTTCAAATTGGCAATTCACACATGCTTTCCCTTCATATAGTAATTTCTAATAATTTTTCTATGATTGACTAACTCTAAATTTGTTCTGGGTCTTTTAAACTATTCCAGCTGTGGTTAATTTGATTTTCCTAATCATCAATAACTCCTAGTGCAGTACCTCCAGTTCCTGCCCTGCCCTCAGTCTTACCCTGAGTTTCCCACTGGGCTCCCCCGCTTCAGTTCTTCAGCTTCCTCACCCCAGACCTGAAGCCCTCCTAGACCTGCCCCATCAATCAGATCCCTCTCATGGTCTCAGCTTTGCTAGCCTACTCCTTGGGCAAGATTTGAACAGGTGGTGTGAGTGTCCTCAGCCACCTGCCTGAGATGCATAGGCAAGGAAAAAGGATAGGCACAAGTTCAGTGTGTTTCCTCCCTCTCCTCCATCTACCCTCCCCTCACCATATGAATTAAAGGAGTTTATTCTCCTGGAGTCTGCAAGAAACAGAGAAATGCCTTCTGAAAAGCATTTCCCTCAAAACCACATGCCGAGGGAGGCCTGGATCACCAAAATTTCACCTTCAAGGCAAGAGAGGAAACTGGAGTGGCCTGAAGGCTACAAGTGTCACACACAGCTTCTCCTGGAAGCTGCAGGGACTTCAGAGTTCCCACTGGGGCACTGGACAGCAGCTTGACAGGGAAGCAGTGTTAGGAACAAATTATTTTGCCAGAAGCTTTTATTGTCAGATTGCAAGGTAGGAGAATTATTGGGCAATGACTGGTGCATAGCTGACCAAGAAGTCTGGGGCAGCTGTACTTTTTTTACAGCTCCAAAGAAGCTGATTTACATTAGGATGAGTGATTGCACAGCACATGGTTAAAGAATAACTTGAGAAAACAAGCCTTGGCCTCCACAAGGAAATTGGAATTGTGTCCATAATTCATACCTGCATAACTGGCCATAGGAGCCTTCTTGCCCCTTCCCCTGGCCATGTGCTGTAACATCACAACAGTCTTCCTGTGTTTCTTACTGGAAATTAAACTTCTCTTCTGAGTGATAAAGCACTCAGGCAATGCCAAGATTTGTCTTTATTTAATGTATTTAAAGAATGACTTATCCAAATCACTTTGTGCCTGGACATAAACTTTTTATTCAAATGCCAAAAACACTAATGGAAAACAATCTATTCTGAGGGGACCAAAGGTGAAGAACCACTGAAATTTATAACAGAGAGCAGTACATCTCTGTAATAGTGAACATCTAGTTTTACTTCTGAAACAGAAAACTCAATTCTGGAAAAGGAGAAGCCCAAGCATTTGGACAGCAATCTTATTCCTGTTGCCAAGAATATTCCTGTTGGAGTGTTGACTGAGGAATTATAATTTAATATTTCTTAGTCACAATGATTTCCAGTTGCCCCTGTATTTTAAGCACCACCTAGTGGATCTATTTAAAAGCTACCAAAACAAAAGCAAGGAGCAAAGTATTTTTTCTCTTCAAGGTATGAATGGCAGGTATCAATCTCCCCTCTTTAAAACTTGCTATTTGAATGCTTGTTCATAGCAGTTCTGAAAAACACTAAGTTCATATAGGTGAACAAGTACTGCTTAGTATGCACAAAATTTGGCTCTTACTGAGCCTCAGTGTAGGACATTCTCTTCCCAACTCATTATGCCCAGAACATTAAGATGGATATGTCCTTTAATTTCCAGAATTTCCTGAATAAAGAAAAATAAACTACTTCTTCTTCTTCTTCTTCTTCTTCTTCTTCTTCTTCTTCTTCTTCTTCTTCTTCTTCTTCTTCTTCTTCTTCTTCTTCTAAATGAAAACAAATGAGAAAGACTTAGTAGTCATGATTTTAATACTGGAAAATAACTAACCAAAGAAAAAAGGTATTTGTAATCTTGTTCACCAGGCAGTCAAATGTGGTCATATAATTACATAAGAATATAATTTTTAAAATGTAGTATATTATGCTTAGAGACACTTGATAAGTTTCCTATCTGAGCAGTTCCCTAAAATAAATATACTATAACATTAATCAATATGATGCTGGTTAATATTTTTATTCTTCTAGCTGTTTAATTTTAGAGGGATGGTTACTTATTTAAAATTCTGTATTTGATCTGAGCAGTGCATCTTAATGTGTATAATTCATGCGTTACATATTTCCTATGAAGAGCATTTTTCGGCAAGACTTTAGAATTATTGTTGCAATAAACTGAGATTTGATTGAAAATAATAAATACTGGGATCTTTAAAGTGATGGGCGATCAGCCTAAAGTAAACTAAGTTTACCATGACACAGGACTGGGACCAAACCTTGAGTGCCTTATCTAATTAGGGGGCTTAATTCCAGCCCTTGCAGTAGAGATCAGATAATAGAAATGGCCATGACTAGGCAACTAAAATAGAAAGAATACTGTGAAGTGTCACAATAAAAGAAAGCCTGTCATGCCAGAATCAGCATGAGTGTTTATGAGATGCAGGTACTGATCTGAAAGATCAAAACAGCTGCAAACAGACATCAGTGAAGTAACTGAAAGCAAAAACCACTGCTTAGGAAAAAAATAGTCCGGAGCTGTCTTCCCTGTAAACACTTTTGAGTGGACTAGAATTATTGGTGTTGATCCATCAGCTGATCAGACATTTGGTTAGATAAGCTAATGAAAAGCTTTAAAAATATGGACAGCTTCTATGTCTGGAATGAAATATAGCAAGGATTGTGTATCTCTCTTTGATGAGGCTGTTAAAAGAAAAATGGATTCACAATAGCCAATGGCTTATGGGTACCACCATCTAATTAGCTATTTCATCTGTATTTTATATTTATTCATTCATTCAATTAATCTATAGTTAGGGAAAAAAAAGGGTCTTAGTTCTAACTTTTGTACATTCCAAGCATTTTTTACGCATTTTACACTGAACTCAGAGTCCAGATTTAACTTGCTATTTTACAGGAAGGCACGACAGGAAATAAATCCATTCTTGTAAGTAACACAGAGTTACAGGCAGAGATAAAAAATAGACATTTGTCATTAATGAAGAAATGTAGTTACTATTGGTTGACTGAATGGCTATGATGATATGTACTATCTACCAATCAACACAATTTTATCTTTATTTTGAAACTACCTAAGTTGGTTTGGTCTGTATGTGGTACATTACAATATATCTCTGCTTTAAAACAGAATTTAACTTGCACTCTTCCTACAGATACTAATGGGGGAATCCCACTTTGGTGCCTATTTGTTCATGGTATTCTTTTGTAAATACCCAGATATTAAAATATAAATAAAACGTATTTATTTTGTGACTAAATAATGTGCTATAAATACTTTAATCCTGGGGATGCTGAGTGGCTGTGCTGACAAAGTAGATGGAGGGCTTACATATTTTGAAGAAAACAAAACTTCTCCCTTTGCCAGATTTGTATTATTTTAGAGTGGCGCAAATACAAACTATCAAATATTCTGATTCATAGGTCTCCTTCTAAGAACATTAACAGAGAACTCATCTTGCATAGATATCCCTCTACAGACAGCAGGCTCTAGACACAGGGTTTGGAGAGAGGGATTACTTTAATTCTCTCCAAATCTGTCAGAGCAAGCAAGCTTGGAGCTAGTGCTGGAGACAACCTTCCAGTGCCCCTTCTTCTGGTTAGCAGCTAACATCTACAGCACTGTGCTGTATGACTTTTAAATCTAACCACTACACAAACTACACAGCAAAAAGCATCTAGAAAAAATGCAAGCATCACTGAGAGGACTTTAGAAAGTTCTGTAAGGTTATAAGATTGATGGAAATTTCCCGAGTTTAGAAATCAGATTAATGGAATGGGATATGGTATGGATGCTGGGAGCAGAGCCAAACCACTCTTCTTACCAAAGACAAAACTTGCAGGATTTCTTGAGCAAGAATGAAAACCAGCTAATCCTGTGAAAAAGACCAAACTTTCTGCCATTTCCAAAAAAAAAAATCGTAAAAGTTTTAGGGGAAAAAAAGAAATAGTGCCCTGCTGTGACATAAAGAGCCAGGCAGCAAAAATATTTCATTTATCTAATGAAATAATCAAGAGTGCAGGAGTCAAAATGCTGCAGTCACATGCAGAATAGGACTTCAGAAAAGTTTACAGGTATTTTCCACCATGGCAAACAAAAAATCACAAAGAAGGTGGAAGAATTGTGCACCCTTTCCATAATGCATTTAATACTTTTCCAAAATAAGTGCCAAAGCAAATTTATGGAACAGGTGACTGTCTCAGCAAATGCACACCACGTCTCTTTGATACACTAGACTTTGTTTTAACTACAAAGATTATTCTTGAATCTAATGTCTGAGGTGAAAATTAAACAGTTTGTCTTCGAAATAATGATGGAATTGTTCCTGACAGTTTTCCTTGAACATCAGGAAATTATAAAGTTAAACTAAAATTAGAGAATAGCACTCTGTGCATATTCTCAGGCAAGCAGGCTAGCATGTGAGGCTCCTAAAAACTAGCTTTGTGTATATTTACCTACAGCTCATCAAAGCCAAATCTTGAGACAGTGATGAAACATAAAAGCAGCTGTGCTGGAGTAAAAATGTCACAGCCTAAATGGAACTAAAGAAGCTTTTCTTACTACAGGTCACCTAAAAATATACTGACAAACAGGGGGGTATCTAGCAGTGTCTGTGCAATAGTTCCATGCTTTTTCTGATCTGGCAAATGGAATATCTTGAGACAGGTAGGAACAGGCTGTTTGCTAATGGACTAGGGAAAGTACAGTCCAAATAGTGCTATGATGCAGAGCAGAAGTAACCCAGCTATATAAACTCCATTTACTGGGAATCTTCTGTAGTCCTCAGGCTGTGGAGTGATGATGGCAGAGCCCAGCTTGAAGCAGGCAATAAGGATGAGCAATTTGTACACCAAAAGATAGATTGCTCTATGTGATTAGGAGCAAAGGCAGTAAGAAACATTCATTTTACACAAAATATGAGTGATATTTAAACAACAAAATAGACTGATGGACAGGAGGGTTTCAAAGAGAGGATGTAAGTAATAAAGAGCATATGTATTTAATTTTTAAGACTGTCTTTCATAAGAACTAACGAGAGAAGATCTGTCAGTAATTAATCATTGTTGTAGACACAGCCTGCTGTGATATGGCTACATGTTCCCTTAAGCCAAACATCTAGCATACACTGGTATCAAATATACCAACACTTTAGTATACATTAGACTCTCTGTGGAGAAGAGCTTGCCAGTGTGAAAAGCTTCTGTCTTGCCTCATGCTCCCTGATAATGGAGCCCGCTAAAAATAACACAGTGCATAACAAAGGAAATAAAATCAAAGTATCTAGGAGGTGAAATCATTGTTGGTTATGCAGTAATTTCTATTTTAAAGACAGTGTACACTAATTTAGCTGCTTTAATTTGTCACAGTGCTAGCTTTGACCTATTCCATTCTATTTAATTGTCCATCAATTACAATTTTATTCTATGATTATTTACAGTCTATCATACAACTTTCCAGTCCCTTCATACAATGTGTTACTTGAAATTCTTTCCTTAGTGCAAACTTGTGTTTCCTCATTCCCAAAAAGTGCATCAACAACATTAACATACTGTATAACTTTATCAGTCTTTTATGATCAGTGTATTTTTCAGAATGCCTGTTGCATATTTTGAAATACCCTGTCATGTAGACACAACTATACATTCAGAACTCTTCAAATCTTGTGAAAGAATGCTTGATGGACCTGCCCTGGACTTTAACATGGAAATTAATTTCTCACTGGGGGCAGAACATATAGTTGTTTAATAACTACTGAGTAAATTATATATGACAAAGTCTTTATTTATTCCTATATTTAATAGCTCAGACTATTAAGTCTCACGCACACAGAGGGAAATTCTTTATCTACAGCTGAGCTCAGTCTATCCCTTCTTCATAACCCATGTTTTGAGGACTTCCATTAATGCAATGATCCTTTATGCCAGATGAAGTTGGGCATCCCAATCTCTTGACCCCAGCTGAAGCCAAGGGGCAGCTGGAGAAGTGCTAATAACTGGGACATTCTGGAAGGCATATTCATCAGCAGTCACCAACACCTGAGCTTTGACTTCCTCTCATTATTCATTCACAGATTTTCCCAATCACAGAAAATAACAAAAGTATTGGTTAGTAGGGATATCTGAAGGCCATATAGTCCAGCTTGCTGTTTAGAGATGGTCTATCACCAAGACTAGATCATAAAGCACTGATGTATTTTTAATATTTTTTGAGACAGGAGAAACAGAATAGTAGTAGCATGTATTTTCTACTTATTTAGAAATATTTTCGTAATTCTTTTGAGCTACAGTTTGGCTGCACTGAGAAACAGAGGCAGCAGGCTATTCAGAGTTTGTCTGTTGTCTAGTATTAGTTTTTAAGATTCTTGGAGCCATTTTCTGTGTGTAGCCAAGACTTGACAGAGCACCTGTTTCAGTCCAGTGACAACCTTAGAGATGTAGGAGAAAATCATTGTGGTTTTTTTACATTTTAATGGTTAAGAAGAGAAACCTCACTGAATTTTCTGAGCACTTTAGAACTTATGTATTAAATCTTGATAATTCCCAAAGAAATTGTTACCATAACGTTTTCATCACTTTTAAAAATACGTATGTTCTTCTTCTGGTTTTGTCCAGTGAAGCTAAAGGGAAAATGGTACCTCAAAATGGTAAATGCAGTCATCCTTTAAGTTTGCTTTTAAGTTGGCACAATAACTATGCTAAAAGCAGTAATGGGAAAATCCAAAAGGTTTTGCTGAATGTAACAGGGAAGACTTTGATAAGGACATACTGATGTCAAGGTTAAACAAAAGAAAACTGTCCTCTTCCTGAGCACTGTTGCAGTCTAGAGCTACATTTCTAGAAGCGCCCCAAGTCCTTTCCAGGGTCACGAGCACATGTCCATCTGATATGCATTTCAAAGAACCACGAGGAAATGGAGTCCTGACAAGAATCTTCCTGTTGGTTGGCACTCCCTGTCCAATTAAGTCAATTCAGAAAGCTGCCAGCAGAGTGGCCTAGAAATGGCTCCATTGGCACCAACTCTGCAAGTCATGCACACAGATGACGCAGACCTTCAGGACGATAATCTGATGGCAAAGGGTGGTGGAATCAAACCATCATAGTTCAGATCACAAAGAATATTCCTGAACGTAACTACTGGATGATGGAGAATTAGAGAGGATAAAAAAGAGGCCTAAAAGCATTCTGAAAAATGAACCGTATATATTTCCCAAGTCTCTAGAGCCACATAAGGCCAGAACTTGAACTATAATATTACAGAACTAATTGCCACAGAGCATTCCAGCAAGTCCTCAGAGGCTTGCATTATTCCCCATCAAAAAGATTCATTTGAGCCTATGCTTGCAATGCAGACTGGAATCCTGCTGAACTTGCACTTTCTTTAAGGATAATTTTCACTCTACCACATTCCTAATGGTATAGATAAGGAGAACAATGCAATGTAGAACCACTTGCAAGCACAGACACCAACATTATCAAAAACTGGAAATATTTGCAGCACATTGGATTTTTGTCATACAAATCACGGCAACCTTGATAAAGTGAATAAAAAAATCATAGTGCTTTTATTTATTCCCCTATTACATTGCATATTTAACTAAATAGATGTTACTAAGTCACTAGGGGCCAGCACTATCTCAAAGGCAATACAGTACTTCTACAAAAGAAGCACCATTTAAAACTCCAAATACTCAAAAACAACTGCCAGCCTCATAAAATACATGGCCTTGGGTCAAAACCAATGAGATGTTAAGTAATAAATTTGGATTCTCCTTTCCTGATGCCCATTTTTAAAGTTTCTGGATGCTTTCTTCCAAGATTTCTTTTTCTAATCAGGAGGGCCAAAACCATTTAAAACACTGGCATTTTAATATCATTTTATGATTCCAAAAATAGAGGATTAAGCCACATTTCCTGGATCACAGGATAAAATCTTGAGAACTGGCAATTTGCTACGAACCAGATGTTCCAAAGGGTGTTGTTTCATTGGACCAGATTCCCTAATGGACTTCTGTGGCTGATTCTTTTTGAGTGTTACTGATGTCAAATTTAAGGTCTCTAAGATTGCAACTGGAATTCTCAGCGCTGTATTCACCATGTAACTTGATGGGATGCACCCAGGGCCAGTAGTCCCCATGACCTAAGAAATACTGAGATCTAAATTCTCTCATCACTGGGAAGAGACCAGAAGCCATATTTCTCACAGCAGTATTATCATCACCACACCAAAATTGTTCCAAGACTGAAGTTATTTCACTGTAGCTAAATGAAATAGGGATAGAAGATGCCAAAAAACAAAACAAAACAAACAAAAAAACCCAAACAGAACAAAAACCAACCAACCAAAAAAAAAACCCCAACAAACCAAAGGCAGAAATGAATGCCTAGCCTATCAGTAAGGAGACTGTCTAATGTGGGCACTCCTTCCAGAGCCTGTGCTCTGTTTGACTCACTTTTACTTTTCTTCTGACTATTCAATCTTTTTGTATGTATGTTGTAACACTTCATTAAGAAGCGAAAATTCCCTCATGCCATACCTGCCTATGGATTAGGAAAACTGTAAAAAAGAGAAAGAAATATGATTTGAAAGCCTGAATCTAAGGGTTCCACCTGCTTTTAACTGTTGTGCTAGAGGCAGGAGTGTAGTCTTGTGGATAGTATTTGATAGACCCTTGTCTTATCCAAAGTTAAATCTGCAGATCTACTAAAGGTCAACTAACTCACCCAGGTGTCATAAAAGATCAACTTTAACCTTGCCAGCTCCAATTTAAATCCATGATATTTTGTCCTTGTCCTTGATGTTTGAAATGCATAAAAATACTTGATTACTTTCTTCCTATGATATCCCAGCCTCATTCTCCTTCTAAACCAATCAAGGCCATTCTTTCAATCTTTTCTTTCAGAACGTATTTTCTGCATCCAGACCGACATCATCCTTGTTGCTTCCCTCTGTACTGTAGGGTGTTCCTTCATGGGTGGTGGTCAAAATTACAGACTGTGCTGCAACAGAGTAAATGAGCATTCTGTAAGTCTTACATACACAAACTCTGGGTAACTTCCAGTATAATGTTCACTTTTTGACAATTTTAAGAAATTATTTGCCACTATAAACTGACTCTTCATCCAGAGGTATTATCTCTCCAAGATCACTTTGTGCAATTGTTAAAAAAAAGCCCAAACAGAACTTTAATTTGAGAAGAAAAAAACACAGGCACCAAGTTTTGAAAGGGACTTGGACTCAGGGTCATGAGTCCAAGCACCTTCCCATTGCCCTGACAGTTATGTTTACACAATTGTATTGTGTAAACAATCAGATTTAAGGCATTCTCCCCTTCAGACCCTAAGCAGCATACTAACTACGATGCTGACTTTTTGGATTCAAGTTTATAAATACTTAATTCTCCCCTGGGGCATTGTTGAAGTGGTCTTGGATTTTACTGATTGAAGCCCCTATACAATTGCTGAACTTTTCCCATCACTTAAGGATGGTGTAATTCATTAATGATGGAGTTGAAAGCAGCTAGGTAAAAACCCTGCATTTGATGAAGCATCGTGTGTTCTGCCACCAAACCTGTACTACAGCACAGGTACCTGGGCAGGAGCAGAGCAGAGCAGCGTGAGCTTGCAGAAGGGTTATGAGCAGGCATTGGCACCCGTGAGCTCACCCGCTTGGAGTGTGCAGGCAGCCTGGGCTCTGAGGTGCGGGGCTCTGACCCCAGGCAGCGCCCTGGACCCTGCTTACAAGCTGCTGTGGAGGTGCCAGCAGCACCTGGAATGCTGTGTCCACTTCTGNGGCGACGCCGGCGGCGGGGGGAGCGGAAGGTCAGGGCGGCGCGGAGCGGAAGTGGGAGCCGGAGCCTCGTCCGCCATTGTGGGGAAGCGGAGCCCAGAGCAAGGGGGGGGAAGCGGCGCTGCGTCCGNCATGGAGCTCCTGGAGCAGGCCCTGTGGAGAGCTACAGAGCTGGTTCAAGGGTCTGGAACATCTCTTTCATGAGGAAAGGCTGAGTGGGCTGGGCCTGCTCAAATGACTGAGATGACTGAGGGGGGCCTCATCAATGTGTACAAGTATCTCAAGGGTGCCAAGAAGATGGATCCAGGCTCTTCATGGCAATGCCAAGCAACAGGACAAGATGCAACGGACGGGAACCCATATACAGAAATTCCATTTGAATATGAGGAAGAATTTCTATATTGTATGGGTGACCATGCACTCTGCCCTGGTTTAACAGGCAGGTAAAGAACAGACTGCCCCTCTAAAGATATTCCGGAACTGTCTGGATGCAATCCTGTGCCACATTCTCTGGGATGACCCTGCTTGGGCAGGGAGGCTGGACCAGATGCCCCACTGTGGTCCCTTCCAACCTGACCCATTCAGTGATTCTGTGACCCAGCAGAGGATGGGCGACAGAAGCGGCCGCGGCAAGGCCGCCCGAGCCCTCCGCTGGCAGCAACGGCCGCTCTGGGCAGCCAGGCTGGGTCGCCTCACGGCTCCGCGGCCGGATGCCCGCCGCCGTCCCCCAGCAGGCCCCCGGAACATGTGCAGTGGAGCGCAGAGAACCCTCCACGTTCCCCACCGCCCCCTTCCCAGGCATTCTCGAGCCGCACGCGCGCTCCCAGGCCGGCGGGGGCGGGAACAACCCCGGCTCCTTC